>JAYJMB010045691.1:9983-30846 GCA_036873735.1 Pouteria campechiana
CATCTAAATTATTAAATATATATTTTTGAATAATAAATAAATAATGAAATATTTGCAACCATATAAGTGGGCTACGTTATATAGGTGTAATAGACGCGCAATTTTTTCCATTTTTATTTTTTTAGTGTGGCCTATGTTTAACTTTTATTAAAAAAAAAAAAAAAAGGAAATCATGTTTCCATTTCTGATGGATCCGGCTGGCACGAGCTCGGTGCATCAGGGATGGGCCTAATCCAGTATTAAATCAATCGGTGAAGCCCTGGGAATGGATATTTGTTCTCAGAATCGTCTAAAAACCGGCTAATCATCATGGAGCCATTGATTTTTTAGCCCTTTTGTACTGCTTTTGTTTTACTCCCAACTTTCAGCTGCAGAGTATCATCCCTGCTCTTGTCGTTTTTGAATGTGTTTTCAACCTGGCGCTGGTGGGTCGAACTCCAAGCAGATGAGCACCACAGAGCGAATCTCTCTTATCGCTATTTGGATTTGGATGCCCAGGGTATCGGTGCCATCATTTTAAATTTTGTACTCTTTTTTTTTTTTTTTTTTTGTTATTCATACACGTGTCATTCTTCAATGCGGATCATCAATGGAAGAGACGTTTGTTTGCACGCATAAGAGAGCATGATAAACTTTTATTAATTGTATTTTTAATTAGTACTTTTCGCTGTTTCGGCTGGATAGCTTGTATTTTTGTTTTTATTAATCATGCAACTGGAATTATCCCATGCTTACGTCATCCTGACCTATCCATCCCATTCTTCATTATTCGCTGTCCATTTGGAAGGTCTCATGACAATTTAAATTTTCAAGCTTTAATTGTGAATCAGGATGTGTTTGGAATTTGAAAAAAAAAGAAGCTAATTTTATTGTGATTTGAAACTTTAATTTATCTTTTCATTGTCATTATATATAAATGTTAATTATTCACAATTTTTAGTCTTTTAATATGAAAAATTATTATTTATATATATATTTTTACTTTACTTCTGATTATAAATTTGTCTCTTGTTCTCTTTTCCTCCCATTTTATTATTATTTTTTATTTCTTAAAATTTTCCCCCCTCATCCCGCAGAAGATCCAAAAGCTCACATATTCAAGGCAATTGCTATCAAATTGCATAAAGCGCCGAAGCAGCCACGTGGCTCCTGAAATATACGATCATATCGCGCATTTTCAGGATCAAAACCGACTGTCTGATTTTAAAATTTTCATCTTAATATCATGTAGAATATTGCTCGAATAGAATTTATAAATGGACCATATCAAATAAAAACAATAGAAATTTAAAAATTTAATGATCGAATCATTAAACGACCCGTCTAAGTATAGAAAAAATTTTTATTTTACACTAGTATATTGAAAAAAAAAAGATACATATAGGCAGATGAAGTATTTAATGCAATATGAATTCAGGGTCCACTAAATAATTTAAACGGTACATCTTTATTTCTGTAAAATTTCCTTCACACGAAAATCATGATATTTAAAAGCCAACTGAGGATTGAGATTCGTTGATTTATCCATTCTTCCCATGTGGGCTCCCTGTTCTTCATTAAAAAAGCCCGTTTGATCAATAGTGTGAAGCTCATTCAGCCCACAGCGTTCATTGTCAAAGCCCATACAAGCCCGTTTCTTTTTTTTTTTTCAGTCCCATCGTTAGTAAACCAACGCCACGAACGTCTTGCGAAATTCCTAAGCCCAGTTAAAGCCTGCCGTACCCAATACGTTTTAGATCATGGGCGATGAAAAATGATCGTCGCTTGCTTGGCCTACAAGTAGTGCTACGCACGAGACCCGACCCACTCTTGTTTTACAAGTAGCAGCGCTTAACCCTCGCTTCCATTGGCTGCTCCACCCCCGCCCTCCTCTCTCTCTCTCTCTCTCTCTCTCTCTACCAAGGCCTGCTAAACCATCTGCTCGACTATAGCCATGGATTCCGATTTGAACGCGCCGCATTCCATGGGAACGACGATTGTCGGAGTCACCTACGACGGCGGTGTTGTTCTTGGTGCCGATTCCAGAACCAGTACTGGTACGAGTCTCCATCTGTATCCCTTCCTCCTTCCTCTCTCTTCCCTTTATCTTCTTTTGAATCATTTAATGTATGTTGATAGGGACGTACGTTGCAAATCGTGCGTCGGACAAGATCACCCAGCTTACCGATAATGTCTACCTATGTCGATCAGGATCGGTACGTAACTTTCACTCTTTAGCCTTTTGTTTTCGAAAATTTAGGGCTACATCCTCTTCTGATTCATCTTCGGGAATCCTCCACTTTTGCTTGCGATCTTGAGAATGAATCTGTTTTTTTTTTTTTTTTTTTTTCTTCCCTCGATTCATCAGGGAAGATTTGGGTGTGCCTACCTTTGTTCAAATGGAATTAAAATTACGCAAATTCAAGGTAATTGGAGAGTGTTATCTAGAAAAATCATATAGGAGAGTTATGAAATTTAGGAGTATTTTAATTATTTTTTTCAGTTATTAGGATTTTATCAGTAATTGCTTTGTTATGAACAATAATAAATTCATGAAGACTGAATGATGTCTTGAGGTCTGTTTAGTGGTTGGATCCTGGGATTAATTTCCTTGGGTATGCCTAAACATAAATGTGACTCTTAGGAGTTCTTTATTTATTTAATTTTCTTTTATTCGCATTCTCAAATCAAACCAAAGAGTGCTTTTCTTTATAGAAAATCCGATTCTCAATGTATAACTTGAAACCCCTAACCTTTACTTTATGCTAACTTCGGAGTTTTCTCAAGCTTGAGGTGTTACGTCATATAGGTTTTTTATATTCAGATTGAACCATTTCTCTTTACTTGCTAAGAAATTCTTTGTATTCTTTTCAACCCAGCTTTCAAAAGAGAAATGCAGTAATGTCCTAATTCTTGGTTGGATGCTTGATATGCATGCTTGCTGTAAATATGGACAGAGAATGATTGGATGCTTTAGGTGGGCATATCTTGAGTATTGGATGCTCATAAAGGAACTCCATACATAACAGACACAGAGTCTCTTGTCAGAACTTTTTTTTCCCCCCCTTTTTCTTTCCTTAGATGGCTCATTCGAGTTTCTCAATGTTAGTCGGTTTCGGAGGTTCTTGCTTTTTGTTATTTTTTCTTACTAGTTTGTGATGCTCTTATAGGCTGCAGACTCCCAAATTGTTGCAGATTATGTCCGTTACTTTCTCCACCAGCACACGTGAGTTAATTTAAACCTTTTGGTTTATTGCATCAATGTTCTGTTATCATGGTAGTATGTGAAGCTACCATTTTTATACTGCTTTTCCTACCCTTCTCTTGGTTAATGTGAAATCATGTCTGATTTCATAATATTGGGCATAGAAGAATAGAAGAAGAGAGAAATTTGAAAATGATAGAAAATTAGGGAGCAAGAGAAAGAAGAAACTCATATTCAACAATCAAATCTTTAGAACCGTTTCAACCCCACTACATGCTACATTATTTGTAACAATCAAAGACCCTAAATTGCCAATAAATCTCGTTGCATTTACCATCATGGGATAGGCACATTGCAATCTGATTTCAGTGTATTTAGTCTACTTAAATTGTATACAATCTGGCCACCGTTGACCAGATATCACGAGGAAATTTCAATTACATTTGGCTTGCACGGCATGATTTATGCTTGTTTTAGTAATGTTAATTGATTACCATGGAATTAGATTTATCAAAAAGTTAGCAATAATGATGCTTATCAGAATTCAGATGAGTTTTCCATGAGAATGAGAAAATAAAGATTGATGTGATAGTCCTCTGAAACGATCTAATGCCTTTCATAAGATATTCTTCATTATCCTGGAGGAGAGTGAGCTCTTTGTCAATATAGATTTTTTCATCTTGTGTCAAAAATGTGACAAGAATTGGAGTATAGTTTGTAATGTTTTGCATACTAATGTGGTCTTGCTAATCCACTTTTTGCCCTTGGGTGTAGAATCCAGCTTGGTCAACCTGCAACTGTCAAAGTCACTGCTAACTTGATAAGGCTGTTGTCTTACAACAACAAGGTAATTCTTTGGCTTTGAAATCATGGAATACTGTTCCTGCTCCTATGCAGTTTAAAGCAGTTATTTTGAGTTCATTTTCTCTGCAAAGGCCCGCTTTCCAATTGATTTATCAAAGGAAAAGAAGGAAAGAAAGTTACACCTTGGTGGATTCATTAGGATTTGTTTGGGTGCAAGGACGCCCCTCAGTTACTTTTGGACAAAGAAAAATTCTTGTAAAAGATAAATTTCTCCTCAGAAAAATAGCATAATTAAGCAGTGATGATATTGAAAGTTTTGAGAGCAAGGATAAAGGAAGTCTATTTATAGAAGACAAGATGACTGTCATTAAAATAAAATTATTAAGAGGAGAGATGATTTGGAAGTTTTGAGAGACAAGGATAAAGGGAACTTTAGGTTGTGTTTGGTTGAGTATAAAAGGGTATGTGTTTGGGTGTATAGTGTAATGGAGGGCATAATATAAAAAAGACAAAATAACATGATAAATATAGTGTAAGACAAAATACCATGATAAATATAGTGTGGTAGATGTGTACTTGAATAAGTTGATGAATGATTGAAAAGTTAAGAGGTAAATGTTTGAAAAGTAGATTATTAAAAAGATAAGGAAAATGATAAAATGTTGCAGGTCTATTTGCAAATACTGAAAGTATGTAGGCTTATTCACACTAAGGGCAAAACTTTGTCAGCCTATCTGCAAATTTCCCTTTGGTTTATAGCATCAAACGTGTAGCTTTATATTGGATTAAACATAAAAAAATTTAGGAGAGATCAGGTTCCAATATATCTAGCATGAAAATCAAAATACATAAAAAATGTAGAAGGATGCAATTTTATTCTTCAAAAGTTTTCCGATGATCCTGTTCACAGCTTAAAAATGATGCATGCCATGGCTTTCTATTAGATTAAAACTTGATATTTTGGGAGAAATTAATTTCCAGTATTTTGATCAGGACTTTGTTCTCATGAACAAACCATAACTTGTTTCTTTAAGTTTTTGTTTTCAACTTGGTTATCTATTGTTCTTAGGGCCGAGCTTCTCATGATTTGCTGCAATTGACAGAACATGCTACAAGCTGGATTGATTGTTGGTGGATGGGACAAATACGAGGGAGGGAAAATATATTCAGTACCCCTTGGGGGTTCCATCATGGAGCAACCATTTACCATTGGAGGTTTCCATCTGAATCAATCTCATCTACTTAAATATTGTCTTCATTTGTTGTATTCCTCTTGTAAAAAAAAAAAAAAAAAAAAAAAAACTTCATTTTATTGAGAGGCAATGCGTAATGTTTGCAATAATCATTAAAGCTAGCCACCTTTAGTCTTCTTATATGAATAGTGTAATGAGATCCACTTAAAATATTATCTTCATTTGTTTTATATGATGAAGAATGCAATGGGACTAAACAACACATTGGGGTTTATTTATTTCTAGGGATGTTTATCAGAGACATTAGATATTTAATTTTTGATTTAAGATTTCTTGTATGCGTCAAGTGATCAACACATGGATCAACTTGATAGATGGTTTAAATTATGATTTATTATTATTATTATTATTATTATTATTTTATGGAGGGTTTTTTATTTAGACACAGATGCATTAGGGTTTTTCTTTGCTATCCTTTTTTAAAAAAATATAATAGGGTAGCATTCATTCATTAAATTGATAACTTGAGAGAAAAGTGATTTCTGATTTCCTTATTGCATCTCCATACTATATGATTTCATATTCCTTCAATTGATCTATTTTCTCTCTTTTTTTCCCTTCTGATTCCCTTCAGAGAATCCCTTTTTTTTATGGTTCCCTTCAGATTTCTTCCGTTCCTGTTCTACATCAGTATTCCTCCCATAAAAAAAAGCTTCATTTTTATTTGGAAGGCACTACTAAGTGTTTGCAATTATTTTTGTGCATGTCACAAATTTGATTTGTTTGATGTTGTGAATTTTTTATACTTTGTGTTGTCAAGGTTGATTTGAAAATACTATAAAATTGTTTAGACATCAGGCTCTGCATTTGATTTGGTTCATGCACTTGCTTGACTGCTTATGGATCGTGTTGTTCTGATTGAAATTATATATCATTCACTTGTCATAAGTGTATTATTGCGATGTTGTCACATGACACATGCATGATTGAGAGTAAGTAAGCTTGGTTTTACCATCAGTGTATGATACCCAAGAATTACATTGCTTCCAATGTAAGATGATGAGAAGCACCGGAAAAAAAGGATGATGGTAGTAAAAAAATGTCAACCAAGTTCCATTTGTCAAAAATTGCCCTTGGACTCAATTGCTAGGTATGAACTTGGTGTGGATTTTAAGATACAGGCCAAGGCATAATCTAATGGGTTGATTTGGACATGGTGAAAATTTGCCTCAGGAAAAGGTAAGTTAGGGGTAGATTAAGGTGAGATTTTGCCTGTAGAAAAAGTAAGTTAACAATAGATTAAGATGAGTCACAAGTGTTTTGGATTTTGTGTTTGTTTTGTTGGGAGGTCGATATTGATAGGATTCCAAGCATTCTTTTCGTTAACAATTTCTAATTTGATGGTTATTTTGTGTATTCTGTGGATTTATGACATTTGTTTTTAATAGGGTCTGGATCAACTTATTTATATGGGTTCTTTGATCAAGCATGGAAAGATGGGATGAGCAAAGATGAAGCTGAGGTATGTGAATGTGCATCTTTATTCGTGTTCCTAAATAATGCTGCAGTTTCAAGGATGCTATCATGTTATGCTCAAATTTATCTTACAGATATATCCGTGTTCAAAAGGGTGTTGAAATTTAATGGATCATTATTAATATGCTTGTTGAATGCAAATTTTTCTTGAATTCATCTTAAAATGCATTAGTCTGATTAAACTTCTCCTTTTGAGATGCATGCCTGGATCATGCATGTTTATATAAGCCATTCAGTATTCTTTTGTTTTCAATTTTTCTTTTTCCTTCTTTTTTCTTTTTTTTTTTAGTATAGTGCTATGGTCTATGGGCTTGGCAAATGTTGAAATGCCAAAAATATCTGGAATTTTGATCTTTGTTTGGTGATGATGTTAAGAGTTCATTATCATCTCAGCTGCTTTCCAGATAATTGGGATCAGCTCATGAATTCTGCCGCACCATTGTCGTCAATCTGCGAACACATTCTCGTTGAGGTCATTTGTCTTCATGTATCTTTTGTAATAGCTGTTATTTCACTTTGGCGTGGTGAAGGCCTTTTGCACATCAACTTGGACAAATTTGTGCCCTTGGACCAGAGACGCTCTTGGTCATTCTGGCATATAACAAAACACCCCTCTGTACTTCCTCTCATGTTTTTATTTATAGATGCCACTTGGATTTATTTTTTTGGAAAAATTTCATTTATAATCTTATCCTTCTCTTTTTGGCATCCTTATTGCACCTGTGTGCTCATTTTGTTGACCATCAACTTTCCACTTTGCAAAGCGTGGTGGGTCTTATAGTTATCCCATAGAATTTCCTTTTTAGATTGAGTGGTACTTGACAATTGCATAAATGTCTGAAACACCTCCATCTCTTTCATTCAATTTTCAATTTCTCCACTTATTAACCAATATACTTTACTTATTCCTTTCCTTATTAATTGGACGTTGTAGTCTATATATCCACTTTTAACTGACTATTTCTAAAACCCTGGATTCTATTGCACCTGTGCATTTCATAGGTTTTTGGTTATGCCTTATGTTGTTTCATACATCAAATTATATCATCTGTGAACATGTTGCCTCTACGTAAATGCCAATAACCAAAGTAGTCTTAATGCTGAATCTTGATTTAAACTTCATAGAAGTCGAGAAATCACTTGTTTATGTACCTACGATCCTCATATTTTCATTTCTTACTTGTGCACATCTCTAATAATATTAGTATAGTTTTTCCAACTTTCCCCCCTCAATATTGGCCATATTAATTCTTTGGAAACTCTATAATAGTCAATTGGAGAAACATATCAGTAACGAGTGTGAAGTAGGAATACAATCTTGGTGGTAAATTTAATTTTTTGCACAATCTCATGTCTTAGCCACTTGTCAATTTCTCCTTTGTATAGTGTCAAATCCCGGCTTATAAGTTAAATCCCATGATTTGCTTTATGGTTGACACCAGCAAGTGTGTGTTAAAGGCTCAGGGTTTGGATGGACCATGAACTATGTATGATACTTAACATTCGAATGAAAGATTTAATCCTGTTATTGTTTTTGCAACTCCATGCATCTCTTTTGTTTTTACTAACTGATACAGTTGTATTTCACCTCCATTCACTTAGCATTCCCTTCCATTGTACACTGTTATTAAATTCAAGCAAAGTGAATCAGTATCTCTCTTACATATGTTATGTCTTGGTCTGTATCTGATGTTTCTTGTTAATTGTAAGTACTAAGAACAATTTGGCTTGCAACACACACTGCTCATCTGTTTTTAAGATCATTGGACATTGCTTTGTCAATTTTTTGGATAATTTCTGTCAATATGCCCTAGGAGAGAGTTTCTGTGTGCATCTCATTGATCTAAATTTCATGATTCATGTTGTGAGCCTACATTTTGTTTCTTTGTAGTTCAGGTGCTTCAGCAGCTTGTCCATCCACTTGTTGAATATTTGAGGAATTATTGAGTTTCTCAACAGTGTTTTCTTTTCTTTTTATTTTTTTGAGCAACAAGTTCTTCAACACTGTTAACTATTCCCACTTGGTTTCAATTGTGTTCAGCATACTGACACTTGTTTGTTGTTGCTCATTTTGATGCAGAAATTAGTTGTTAAAGCGGTTTCTCTTGCCATTGCCCGAGATGGTGCAAGTGGAGGTGTCGTTCGCACTGTTATTGTGAGTATTGTTGTAGACCCTTCAATTGTGCCAGTGCATGATACAACATCCTAAGTGCTCTTCATGAAAATTGATTGCTGCATTCATAGAAATCATTCATATTGCAACTGAACATTCTTACCTAGTTCAACACAGCGAATTTAGTTAGATTATGTGTGTGTTTTTTTATGTAAGAATGAATTCTGTATGCTGTGTTTCCTTGGAAATTAAGCCTGTTTCAACAAGAATTTCCAATGTAGTCTTCCATGCCTCGGAAGTGTGCTCTTATGCATTAGCACTGCAATTTTTCTCCAGTTTGTCATAGTTATATTTACTTGTGAGGTTTTCTTAGTTGTATTTGAAATTTCCAATCAAAGCTAGTAATAAATGATGTTGACTTTCCTTTCCCACTTATCAAAGGATAAGAGGATTTTCTTTTATGATTATTTTGGATGAATTAGCAAATACACCCTACTAATAAGTTCTGACAAACATAAAATACATTAAGGGGTGTGTTTGGTAATGAGTAAAAGAGGGTGGAAAACATTTCCATCACCTTTTTCATATCTTTTGATGGGACTTGGCATCTTGACTACCTAACAACCCTACTTTTTTCATTATTAGTTATATTCTCAATCATTATTTCTCATATTTTCATACAAAAAGTCTACTTATTTTTATCTTTAGACACTTTATTTCTAATTATTATCACTTATTACATCACATCATTTCCCTCACTTTTTCATACTCTTTTTTCCCCACCTCTTTTCCTCAGTCCTGAACACACCCTAATTTCCACCAAAATACCCCAAATTATCTGTATATGTACCAAACAATCGTGTCATTGAAGTCAGCAGGTTTGAATCTATTTTCATTCAAAGTTGGTGAGACTAAATACCAAGGAGACATTGCATGGAATCTTTTCTCAGATTGTGGAGCCTAAATTTCATTCCATCTACTATTTTTGCCCTTCAGTTCTGGGCTGAAGGTGTTTATATTATAGTCCACCATTTGAATGTATAATCCATTTATTATATGTGGCATATGATGATGAACAAACATTTAAAAATTTAATTTGACAAATAAAACAAGAATACTCTATTTAGACACCATTGTGTGTGTGTGTGTGTGTCTTTTTTTGTTCTAACTAACTGATAGATTTGTACTTTACCATGTGTCTTTTTTGTTCTTGCTAATTGATACAATTGTACCTTACCTGTTTCTTTTGTTCTTACTAACTGATAGAGTTGTACTTTACCTCCATTCACATGGCATTCCATCCATTATAGACTGCCGTTAAACTAATTTAATCAAATTAAAGCATTAAACCAATGCATTAGTAGACCTGGACAATAAAGAAGGAAAGGAGGAAGAGGGCTAACAACCATCTTACATACCAAGAACATAAAAGGTTGTACCCTGTAAACTAAGAAAACTAAGTTGGCATCCTGGTCAAATTTTTTTTGAAGAAAAGAAAAGAAGAGGAAAAACCCATACCCTCTCTTCAGCAAAAAAAGAGCTTAAATCCAACTCGACCAAGGGAAGAAAATGAAACTAGAGACACAAGGTGAAAGATAGCATATATACCTCTTAAGTGGGTGACAAAAGGGGACCTAGAGTGTCCACCTAATTTCATATAGACAAGTGTATGATGGGACATTCAGAGAGTGTTGACACTTCCTTTACTATGTCAGCAAAGACAAATGCAAAGACTTTTTTGCTTTTTCTTGTGAAATTATATTTTGGGTGGTGTTCTCTTATCTTTTGAGACATGACTGAGATGAATAGATGATGTGTGCAATGAATCCTCAAAAACTTAGAAGCAATTTTGTTTGCAGATAAACTCAGAAGGTGTTACAAGGAACTTTTACCCAGGAGATACTCTTCCACTGTGGCATGAAGAATTGGAGCCTTGCAATTCATTGCTCGACATACTGTCATCATCTGCCAGCCCGGAGCCAATGAGCATTTGATAATGTAGTATTGATATTCAGGATTTGTTTTGCCCTTAATGTTCTAAGGGTCTGTTTGTGATTCAAGTAATTAGCTACTGATGATGACTTGCAAATGAAATATGCCGCATTTTGAAGCTGTTGTTAAATTTATGTAGGGCTTGGTTTGGTTTTCTAGTCACTTGTCTGTGAACTACAACCTACTTCTAAACTATGTTCAACTGTCATAGAAACTGCAAGCTTTTTCTGGGCACACCATTTACGTAAGAGTACCCTTGGGAATAAGAACTTGCATGGCTTATTTTTTAAAATAAGCTAAGCTGCATTTGAGCCATTTACACCAGCTGTATCAAACGGTCTTTTGCTTATTCATTTAGTTAGTTGCTTATATCAGCTATCGGTGAATAAGCTCCAGCTAAATCAAACAATCCTATAATGAGATGGGACGGTATGTTGTATCCTAGTGGGGCCTGATTATTGGAAGAAAAATTCATGTTCAAATGATGCGCTATGCAAGTTTCATGTATGCCTTGAAATTTCTAAACGGTTGCTAGAGAGGTGTATCTGATGGTTGGATGCTGTTGTCTGTTCATCAAATCATCATTGACGCTTGCCTGATTGCGCAAATTCATTCATCTATTTCTTATATGAGAGTGAGCATGTGGGGCAAGAAGGTAAGAGTATGAGCCAAAAAGGGATTGACTTCCGAAAAATGAACATGATCTTTCTTTAATGAACCGTTTGATAGTAGGTCTGGCAAGGGCTGGGGCATGTTCATATAGTTATTTCCTCCATGGTATATAGCATGTTCACAAACTACTAGGCTAATTCCTAATCTCATGCCATGAGCAACGCACAGAATCTTTTCCTATCCTAGCAGCTCACTCAAAAACAGTGAAAAGGGAAAATAAGCCTTATTCAACATGTTATGACCTACCTCATGAGACTATATTTCAAGTCCCTAGAGTTCTAATGACTGATGATTCTTTTCTCTGTGTAATTACTCATGCGAAACCACTCTACAACACAACACTACAATCTGCTAATTCTTTGGATTAACTTATTCTAAGAAAACCTAGTTGTACCCTTTGCTGAGCAACGCAGCTGTACAATTCAGAGGTGCATGAATTTTATAGAGATCTCCAACCGTGTGCATAACTGACTTTGAGTCATGACAACTTGCACAATTTTCCAATGTAGAAAATTGTGATTAATTAAGAGTCGTGACAATTTGGATCAGAACTGGATAGCTTTTATTGAAAAACAAGACTTCAAACTGAGAGATTTCCGGCAAGCCACTGAATGCACATGCCCCTGCATCTTATCATATGGAAGAAAAGCAATATCCAAAAACTAGTAAACATTGAAATTTTCTGACGAAAAGAGTGGCTGAAAGCGGCTAACAAGGAACCAAGAATTAAGAGTGGACGGTAGAAGGTCGCATGTTGCCGGAATAATCCTTTAAAGGATTGCTATCTGTGACACGAGGATAAGTAACTTGAATCGCAATTACTGGGGAATGGACGTTGTTTTTCAAGCAATAACTTAGCAAAAGGCCAAAAAGCTATACAACGCGATTGTAGGGAATGGACATGCTTGGTGAGGCCCCAAAATGCTATACAACGCCATTGTAGGGAATGGACATGCTTGGTGAGGCCCTCTATGTTACATAACCTCGGCTCCCATTTCCAAATTCAAACCATGATCTGTAACGGAAGATGAACTGCAGGCCATATGTATATTAAAAGAACAACACACCCCACATGGATCTTATTATCATAATGCAATGAAATACTTGAAACTTCGTATACAATTTTTTGAATGATTGGCACACAAACATGAACAAAGAGGCAAATCTAACAGGGGTCAACAGCACTTTTCCTTGTCTAGGGTTCACAGGGCAATGCTAGAAACACGCTACTGGAAAAACAATCAAGAATCATCAAACATGCCAATTTTGAACTAAACAAAGAGAAAGGAATATGAGGGTAAAAATGGAAGCATGTGGGGTTGACAAAATAGGGCTTTGACCTGATGAAGTAATCAAGATTGCATAAGCCTCTTGACAACTGCAGCCATATACTTTCCCTGGTGTTCAGCTAGGGCTAGCTCTGACTCACTTGGCTCCCTCGTACCATCACCAGCAAAGACTCCAGATCCATATGGAGATCCACCTCTAATTGTATCCATCTTGAACATGCCAGCCCCGAAAGTATAACCGATGGGAACAAAAAGCATGCCATGGTGAGCCAATTGAGTGATAGCTGTCCACCTGCAGGGTAGGAAGTGAAAATGTTAATGACAGGGTAATAATAACAAACGGCACAAAAGTATCAATCAGATTTGAAAACAATCCGATATTCAGTCAAAAGGTTGCAATATCAACTATTTCAATAAGTTATCAAAATTTCAGAATGGAATATATTTGAGATTTCAGACAATTCATTGCCTCATCTAGTCGACTGCTTTATTTATTTATTTATTTTCTCTGGTTCAACTTTGCCAATGTGGCACAAAGGCCAGAAAGAATTCGAAGGTGTTTCTGATGGAAAGCAAATGTTTACAGAAGTTCCATTTGGTTACTTGAGAGATGGTTTGTTCACCAAAGAAGGGGATCTGGGGTAAGGAGGCTGAAAGCTGTCAATGAAATGCTTCCAGGAAAATGGCTATGGTGGCTTGGACAGGACAGAGGTAATCTCTCATATACAGAACTTCTTGGAAAATGGTTATGGAAGGTTAGAGAGGGAAGATATAATCTCTGGCATGGGATTATCAGCAGTAAATGTGGGGCAGATTGAGGCGATTGGCTCCTGAAAATTTTCTGTTAAGACATAGAAGTTCAAGACTGGAAGCAATGCTTATGTTCATTGACAATTAAAAAGGCAAAAAATAGATTCAAAATGGGTGAAGGCTCAACGATGTGGTGTCAGCAAAACACTGTTGAATCTAATGCTGCAATTTAGGACATGAGGGAATCCAAAAACAATTGCGTAAAAATAAAGTACAATCAATGCAATCTGCTTTTGAGTTGTGGAATTCAAATCAAAAGAATCATTCTACAATCAAGAAGTTAGTTTTAGCTATCAGCACTCATGTTATTAATTTTCAAAGTGAACTTATTATAAAGAATTTCTACTTAGAATTGACTGTGAATCTACAAAAGACCTTTTAGAAACTGTTTTAAGATTAAGAATGTAGCCTCCAAACAAATTTTCTCACTTGATTTTTAGTAATAATTTGATTTTATGATGAATTTATACAAGGTGAATCAAGTTCTTTACCTAATTATGTCTCTTTAAATTTTTTGTGAGGAGAGTAAATGACCTATCACTACAGGATCAACTTCTTGTAACAAAAGGATCAACTACCCAGCACAGAGCAACAACTTCTCATAACTGGTATAGTTTCTGACCTCCATTTCACATGACCAAACTATTTAAGTTTCCTTTTTCTCACTTTATTACTTATTAATTCTACCTTTACATTATCTTGTATTACTTCATTTTTAATGTTATCCTTTATTGTTTTACCACACATTCATTTCAACATCGTTGTTTCAGTTACAATAATTTTATGTACCATTCTTTTTTAATTGCTCGACATTCTACACCATACAGCAAAGCTGGTCTTATAGCTAACCCATAAACATAATTTTTCCAGAATTATCCATAGGTTCATTGCAAGGCCGTTAACCAAGATTGATAGGTTCGTTGAAAGATAGACTCACTCGCATATCATTGATAGGTTCATTGAAAGATACACTCACTTGCACATCATTGATAGGTTCGTTGAAAGATACACAAAATGTTGGCCACAAAAGAGCATCTACTGTCTACCATAGTACTTGATGCAATGCAACCCACCTAGGTATTAAAGTTGATCATCCGAAACCCAATTAAAACACACTGTTCATATGTTCAAGTTATGCGCTTAGGACTAGTCTTTTGTAGGAGGAGATTCACAAATCATAACAACAGAAAGCAGTTTTCTCTGTTGTCAGCTTTTGGATTTCATATTGTTTCTTCCACATTTGTCAGCTTCTAATCTATATAACTCTATTATTATTGACAAGATACACCATGTTGATGATCTTTATGGAATTCATCACCACAACAGAAATGTATTCCATCTCTATAGTCTATAAATAGGTGTGGAGACACGTATAATGGGTGGCTTGGATCTAGTTAAAAGGGATATGGTTAAAAGATTACATGTAAAAGTGGAAAGGTTTCACCATACAACTGACACCATAGAATCATTTTCCTATTTTAAATGTATCTCTGTGATTTCTCTCTCTGGAGAATTGATGACACAATATCAGCAACTATTGACATCTCTATAGACATTGAAGGAGTATCTGATATCATTCAATCCATTTGCAAAATAGTGTTTTCACAAATAAACATTGCTAATATCTAATCCACAAAAGTGCCAACTGCTAACATCTAAAGCAACGAGAAGAAAATAACCACAACCATGTTGACAAAGAATTTATCCAGACACAGAAACACCAATAAACATGATGAGAGATACAGGCTTACGCTGTGGTTTCTTGCCCTCCACCCTGTGTGCCAGTGCTAACGAAGAACCCAGCTGGTTTCCCTGCAAGCTTTTGTTCTTTCCACAATTGCCCAGTCGAATCGAAGAAAGCCTTCATTTGAGCAGCCATGCACCCATATCTTGTTGGAAACCCAAATAACAGCCCATCAGCATTTGCCAGCTCCGCTGCAGAAATCACTGGAATGGTCTCGTCTTTCGATGGGGCCTTCATTTGCTCAAGAACCTCTGGTGGGAGTGTCTCCGGGACACGGAAGAGAAGCCCTTCTAAACCATCAATCCCGTCAATTCCCTTCTTCATTCTTTTGGCCAGCAGCTCCACATGCCCATACATGGAATAGAACACAATGAAGATCTTAAGTTTCATGAGTGGCTGGGAAGCATTCTCGGCGGCAGTGGTGGCAGAAGCACCAGCAACACTGCTGGAGTTCCTCTCTTCAAGCGGTATGGGTGCAGCCCTTGTTGCATGTGGAGGGTCGTCCGACGCACCATCTGGCATCCGTTTCTTGCTCGGGACGCAGCCACCTCCTTTCCCCATATCCCCAATTCAACGGAGATTCAACTCCCCGCAAACCAATGTCAGTATCACGAAGCGACAACACTCACTCGTTCAAAGAATCAGAAACCATTTTCGGATTTTCTGCATTCCTTCGAAAACTTAGATAATCCTCCGTCCAAGGGAAAAACTCTGCAGAATTCCAATTTGCCTTTCCCGCAAAACCTCAATATTCAAATCGACCAGCTTCCTTCAAACGCCGGCTCTTCTATCAAAATTCCCGTACTCTCTTCAAAAAATATATATAAAAAGGGGCTTGATTTGTTTCTGCAGATCCCGTTCCTCCCAAAGCATCAAGTCGGAATTCCCGATCTCTGCAGGGGGCAATTCCCAATGTACGATAAGAATGATGGTAAAAAACCCACCTTTGTGTGATCGGAATGTGATGAAAACTCCTTCTGCCAGACTGCAAACAATCAAAGTAGTAGGAATTTGCTGAGCGATCGTCCGATCCAATAGCGCAAGAACCCTAGTTCTGAGATTCGAATCTACTCTCTCTCTCAATGCTGTGCTGGTGCTGGGCTACTTAGTGAGGAATATGCACATGCAGGTATTGTTTTCTTTTTTTTTTTTTCCCACTCGAAAGACCGCAATCGACAGAAAACGCGTGTGAGAAATCCCAGCCGTGAAAAATAACTTGCAAAAAATGGTGTGAGAAATGTCAGCTGCGAAAAATGGGATGGCACCATCACCTACTCCGCCATTAAAATACGGTCACATACGACGCGATTGCAAAATTGCTGTACATTATACGTTTGTGAAATTTAAACAGTTAATTAAACAACACAACGAAATAATTTAATTCATAAACTAAATCTAATATATATATATATATACATATATGTGCGTGTACATATATAATTTAAAGAAGATATGATCATTGCATATGTTCGTAGTTCCTGCGCGTTGCTTGTAAACGATAGGCAAATGAAATCATACATTGAAATGATTTAATGGATGGGTAGGTGGAGCAAAACCCCCTAAAATGCTTTAACCGTCCACCTTGCGCTGAATCAGTTGGTTCAAAAATGAGTTGGTGGGTCCCAAAAAGTTTCCCAATTTGGGCGAAGCATCGACTTTGGTGAAGCCATGCATGTGCTTTTAAGCTGTTCAGCCAGTCCAACAACTGTACGCATGAATTATGTGACAGGCCGTGTTTATATGCGTAGACGTATACGGGGACGAGTACGACGATGACAGCATTACTCTCCTTAGCTAACAAGAAAACCCCACTGCTGGGCCCGCCGATAGCCCAACCTTCCTCTTACAAAAACCAACCCATCACCAACGTATCCGCCACTCATGCTTCCTTCCCTCACTCTCCTCTCTCAATGGACCTCTTAACCTTCTTCTCATGCACCGTCATCTTCTCTCTTTCTTCCACTATGACCTGCCGCATCTTAGCCACTAACCCCTCCTGCAATAAAACCTGCGGCTCCCTCCAAGTCAAATACCCTCTCGGCACAGGCCCCGGCTGCGGTGCTCCTCGCTTCCAGCCCTTCGTTTCTTGCTCACCCAACGACCAGCTCACCCTCACCACCCACACCGGCTCCTACCCCATCACCTCCATATCCTACGCTACCTCCACCTTAACCATCACCCCTCCCCTCATGTCCACCTGCTCCTCCATGCACACCTGCCCCAACTTCGGCATCGACTGGGCCACTCCCTTCCAGCTCGGCCCCTCCATCTTCCTCCTCCTATCCTGCACCGCCCCTACTTCCTCCCTCACCCGCAACGGTACCCCCCTCTGCGACTCCTCCAACGCCCACCTCTGCGCCGCCATATACACCTGCCCATCCGTCGCCTCTCTGGGCCTTCCGCTCTTCGCCCCCACCAACACCTGCTGCGTCTACTCCCCTGCCAGCCTGGGGCCTCGCGGGGATCTGGACTTGCAGGGGCTAAAGTGCGCCGCGTATTCGTCGGTGGCGTCGCTGGGGGATTACCCAATGGACCCCAGCCGGTGGGAGTATGGGGTGGTGCTGGACTACAGCTACGGAGGAGGAGGCATCGAAGGCAGTAGCAACAACTACGCGACGGCGTGCGATGCTTGCGAGAAGAGCGAGGGGGTGTGCGGCTATGCTCCGCCCAAGAACTACTTCATCTGCGTTTGCAACAACGGCGTGAATACCACCTCCGATTGTTTTGGCCAGGCGGCCTTCTTGAACACGGCGACACAGTCTCCATACTCAGTCCTAGGTAATTCTTTTATTATTGTTATTATTTAATGTTATTTCTTCTTTCACCAGATCAATCAATCTGGACCGTTTAAAGCACTCTCTCTCTCTCTCTCTCATGCATGCTTGTGTTTTGCTCTGTGCCGTGCAGCGCGTGCTTGGTGGAGCAGCTTGGTAGTATTTGGCTTTTGGCTGTGGCTCTAACTTTTGAGAAAAGAGTAACAAAGCTGCCCTGCAATTGTAAATGGAGGTGGCATCCTCATGCTCATGTTTATGTTTGCTTTGAGGTAGGAAAGCCAAGTAAAAGACTAGGAAATGCCGAAATGTTGTAATGATATCAGCATTACAAGGATAAATCATAACTAAAGAGAAAATGATGTGATTTTTTTATATAAAAAAAAAGATAAACAATAATATTGCAAAGGTAAGATGCTTGCGAATAGCAAAGAATAACTAAATGCCATAAGAACAGAGAAAAGAGAGGCAGAGAGGCCTTTGCATCTTCCTTTTTACCATGGGGCCTTTACCACGACCAGAAAAGACGTGGAATAAAAAGGTTGGTCTCAAAAACCGCTTGCATCCGTTGTTGCAATGAATGCGTGCCATGCAGCTCCTGCACAAAGCGGTGGGTCAGAATAATTAATTGGTCCGCAAGGTAAATTTAGCCCATTTATAAGCAGCTGATTGGGTCGTGACTGTGCTAGAGTTCTGATCATTATTGAAATATGTAAGGAATCAATTGTTAAAAGCTGGTGTGGGTGCGATTATGCGTTCAAGTGGATGCTGCACTTTATTCTTTTGTGATCAAAAGCGCTGGGAACTTAAAAAAACACTTTCTAGCTGTTCCTATACTATACGCGCACGCACCAGAAAACGTTTGTGGAATGATGAGTGATGAGGCTATCTACTATTAATTGCAAGCTAGTCGTATACTGACGCATGTGGGGAATCGAATCTATCTATAAAAGTCGACCACGACGTCCACATCCCCTCAAACAACTCAACCCGTTGTCGCTGGGTCAGCCACCTCAACTCAATTTACGCCGCTAATCCGAATAATCCTTAATTCTGTTATAGCAATAAACGCACAGCCCTTTGGCTGCGACCCTCGAATTCATGTTGCAGTCTAGCAATCGAGAAAGACTACGAGATGACGTTGTAACTTGGCGGGCAGCCGCAATCTTCTCTACCTAGGATCTGCAGCCCCCATGCGAGCTGGTTCGCTCCTCTCAAATGGCCCATCCACTCCATTCCATTCCCACCTCTGCTCTCCGATGCAAACCCCTCCAAATCACTCTCCTTTCTCTCCTCCACAATTCCAAACGACCCCCTCCTCACATCTTCCAAATTCACGCACAGATGATCCTCACTGGCCTCTTCTCAAACACCTTCGCTTCCTCTCGCCTCCTTGCTGCAATCTCTGCCTCCTGCGCCTCTCACACCCACTACGCCCATGCAGTTTTCTCACAGATAACTCAGCCCACCACCTTCATCTACAATACCATGATTCGACTGTACGCTGACAGCCCAGCCCCACTCCACGCACTTGCCTTCTATTCTCGTATGAAGGGAGACGGCGTAACCTTCGATAATTACACGTACCCATTCGTTTTGAAGGCGTGTGGCTTGGTCTTGGATTTGTATGCTGGGAGGGAAGTGCACGGGGAGCTCTCGAAGAGAGGCTTTGCTAAAGATTTGTTCGTGGGGAATGGTTTGATTAGTATGTATTGCCGATGTGGTGAGGTTTGGCTTGCGAGGAAGGTGTTTGACGAAATGCTTATTAGGGATTTGGTATCTTGGAATGCTATTGTGGGCGGTTATGCTGGGATTGGGGAGATGGGGAAGGCACAGAAGCTCTTTGATGAAATGCCTGCCAGGGACATCTTCTCTTGGACTACGATGATTGATGGGTATGGGAAGGTCGGTTATGGTTTTTTGCTGATGTCTAATGGGTCCCTATGGACTGAGGATGGCCCTTTTGGTTTTAAACATCCTTTATGAAATTAGCGATAACCAAGATTCCGATGACAAAATTCTTCTGTGAGTGAAGTGAATATCATCACTGCCTCAGGAAGGTGGAATGGACATGGTAGTGGGTGGTTCCTTGCCTTTACTATTGCAGCTGATGCTGAGATTAATCGGTGCCTGCCTAGCTACAAGTCAGTCTTGTTCTGTGCAGCATACTATTTTGAGTCTAGGTTCAGGCGCTAGATTTCAAATGTTCAAGATGTCAATATGTTAAGAGTCCATTTGTTTTGAGATTCATGTTCCTAGGATGGATTCACATTGACTCATGTTTTTCCACATAATCATCTTCAATGTGGTTGCAGTCATATAAGTTCATTTCTTTGATCAAGTGGGAGCATGATCCATGGTTCCAACCTCGATGAATCTTTGTTCTGTCCTAATGGAGATCAATTTATTGAAAAGTCATCATATTGCTGTTTCATGTTATGATCAAATATGATCCACTCCAAATCAACTCTAATGATAGGATTCATCTATAGCAAGTTTAACTGGGTTCGTTTGAGAGAGATCAAATTAGATTTTCCCCTTTAAATCCTCTTAATTAAGGCTTGGTGTCCCTTGCTTGGTAATAGCGGTTATATTTCCCTTTTGTTATCAGCATGCTGCATTGGAAATGATTTACCAAAGTACTGTGGTGCTTGTTGCAGAGACTGGGTGATGTTGGTCGGGCTCAAGAGCTCTTTGATGGGGCTCCTAAGAAAGATGTAGCCTGTTGGAATGCTATGATTAATATTTATGTTTC
>JAYJMB010045702.1:0-30838 GCA_036873735.1 Pouteria campechiana
ATTAATATAGATATTTCATCCATTTATATAATTTTTTTGATAATAAACTTTCTCAAAAATTAAATTTTATAATATGCTGCATTGTAAAAATTTCTAAAACTTTACAATAGTGAATATTTACAATTTTGAAATTTCCAGGGCCTTACAGATCGTTAGAGATTTAAGCATATAGGATTGTTATTACAAGTTTTGTTATCATCAAAATCATATACAATAATGCTGACATCATCCACCCTAGTGTGTCACCTTGGGGTGCTCCCGTCCTTTTTATGAAAAAGAAGGATGGTAGTCTACGCCTATGTATTAGCTACAAAGAGCTGAACAAGATGACTATCAAGAATAAGTATCCATTGCCTCGCATAGATGATCTGCTTGATCAGTTGCAAGGGGCTACTATATTCTCGAAGATTGATCTTCAGTCAAGCTATCATAAGATGAGGATCAAGCCGACAGATATGCCAAAGACTATGTTCAGAACTCAATATGGGCACTACGAGTTTCTAGTAATGCCATTCGGGTTGACCAATGCTCCAGTGGTCTTCATGGATCTCATGAATAGGGTGTTCAGCCCAGATTTAGATCACTTTGTGGTCGTATTTATCGACAATATCCTGTTTATTCCAAAAGCAAAGAGGAGCATGAAACTCACTTGAGACTGGCATTGCTGCTTTTGAGAGAAGAAAAGTTGTATGGCAAGTTGAAGAAATGCAACTTCTGGATGAACAGTGTAGCATTGTTAGGGCATACCATATTAGGAGATGGTATTTCTGTGGACCCATATAAGATAGAAGCTATGGTGGACTAGCCCAGATCGACTACAATGATAGAAGTTCAAAGTTTTCTAGGATTGGCAAGTTACTTCCTTCAGTTTGTTGAGAGATTCTCCACTATTGCCATGCCCCTTACACAGTTGACCCATAAGGGTGTTCAGTTCAAATGGAATGAGCATTGTGAAGCAACATTCTGGGAATTAAAGAGGAGGCTAGTGGAGGCTCTAGTTCTAAAGGTCCCCACGAGACAGGGTGACTTTATGGTATATGGTGATGCATCCAAGCATGGATTAGGGTGTGTATTGATGCAAGATGGAAATGTTATTGCTTATGCATCATGTCAGTTAAAGCTGCATGAGCGCAATTATCCCACCCATGATTTGGAGTTGGCAGAAGTGATATTCGCCTTAAAGATATGGAGACATTACCTCTATAGTGAAAAATGTGACATATACAGAGATCATAAGAGCTTGAAATACATTTGGACCCAAAGAGAACTGAATATGAGATAGAGGCGATGGCTTGAGCTACTAGAAGATTATGATTTGAATATCCATTATCATCTAAGCATGGCAAATGTTGTAGTAGATGCACTGAGTAGGAAATCGAGCAATAGCATGGCATGTTTGCTCACACAAAGGAATGAGCTATTTGAAGAGATGAGGCAGATGAAGTTGTATGTGGTAATGAGAAGGCCAGTGTCACAATTATGATAGTTATCTATTCAGCCAGATTTGGACTACCTAGATGGAGACTACAGATGAGGAATTTCAAAAACTGAGAGAGAAAACTCAGAGCGGTGGACTAACCGATCATATCATTGGTACTAATGGCATACTAAGGATACTAAAACTGGCTTGCATTACCCAGAGGTTTTGCAGTAATAGAAAAAGTGCTAGAAGCAGTACACTATTCACCTTATACCAGCCACCCAGGTAGTACCAAAATGTATCATGACCTGAGGTCATAGTATTGGTGGCATGACATTAAAAATGATGTGGCTCAATATGTGGCAAGGTGTCTAGTATGCCAGAGGGTGAAGGTAGAACACTAGAGGCCTAGTGGGTTATTACAATCAATTGAGATCCTAGAGCAGAAGTGGACAGATGTCACTATGGATTTTATTACAGGTCTTCTTAAGACTATAGCTGGTTATGACAGTATCTGGGTTATAGTGGACAAGTTAACTAAGGTAGACCACTTTATTCGAGTTTGCCCTACCTACACTGCTGAGAAATATGCTTGGATTTATAAGAAGGAGATAGTGAGACTACATGGTGTGCCCACTGTCATCATTTCTGACCTTGGATCAGTGTTTACATCTAAGTTCTGGATAGCTCTGCATAAGACTATGGGTACGCGTCTGGATTTCAGTAGTATATATCACCCCTAGACCGATAGGCAGACTGAGAGGGTGAACTAGCTAAATGGAGGACATGTTGAGAGCTTGCGTCCTCGAATGGGCAAAGCCTAGAGCTAGTATCTTACTTTGGTGGAGTTCGCCTACAAGAATAATTATCACTCCAGTATTGGCATGGCTTCTTTTGAGGCATTGTATAGATGTAAGTGTCGATCACCACTATATTGGTCAGAAGTGGGGAAGATTGCTATTGTAGAGCCACAAATGATTGCAGATACAGTTGAAAAAGTATCCTAGATCAAGGAGAAGATCCGAGTTGCCCAGTCTCGCCAGAAGAGTTATGCAGATACACGTCAGCAGGACCTAGAGTTTCAAGTGGGAGATCTGGTCTTTCTTAAATTATCCCCTATGAGAGGTGTGGTCCGATTTGGCACCAAGGGCAACTAAGCCCTAGATATGTCCGGCCATATGAGATATTATAACAGATTAGTAAGATGACTTATCATATTGCATTATCACCTTCATTGAGCAGGATCCAAGATGTGTTTCATGTGTCATCACTATGGAGATATGAACCAGATCCTTCATGTTTTGCCACAAGAAGAAGTACAATTAAGTGAGAATCTGCAATATATTAAGCATCCAGTTCATATCCTAGATAGGAAAGAGAAGCAGTTAAGAAACAAAGTCATTCCCTTGGTTAAAGTGTAATAGAGTCGTCACTCAGAAGACGAGGCTACATCGGAACTCGAGGATATGATGCGGTCTAAGTATCCACATCTATTCATTTAAGTTTTGAGGATGAAACTTTTTATAAAGAGGTTTGAATGTAAGGTCCTGAAAAATTTTAAAAATGTAAATTTTCACTATTGCAAAAGTTTCGGTAATTTTTCTGATGCGACAAACTATTAAAAAAAATTAAGAAATTTTATAATGGAAAAATATTAAAAATGGATGGAAAATACATATTAATGTGAGGATGATGAGGACATACATTAATTAATGATTTATAGGTGAAGAAAAATTAAAAATTGCATGTGGAAAGCTGAAAAATCAGTTGCCGGTAATTTTTGGCAAATTTTGGTTAAAATCAAATTTAACGAAGAAATAAGTAATAAAATTATACAAATATTATATTTAATGGATGGATAATTAATTTGGACATATTATTTATTAAATGAATGACTCACATGTGCCAAAGATGAGAAGTAGATGGGGTTTTGAAAATTTAAGATGAGGGCATGTGTATGTAATTAAGTGGGAGCACAGACTACCAACATAAAAACAATATAAAGTCCCATTGCAATACCCATCCCCATCCTCTCCCAATGTGAAAGCCTCTATTTATGACCTTTTCAATGTGAGTTCTTTACCCCATCATCCCAATTTTCTATTTTGATAGATTTTTCTTCAAGTGATCACTAGCAAATGATGATTCAAGTGATTAGCGGCCCCTAGCTACAAATTTCTTGCGGAATAAAGAGATGACAGCCACCAAATCTCAATGCCCTATTGCTAATTAGTGGGATCCACCACAAAAACTTGGAGATTAAGGTAAAAGCTTAATTTAATTCACATGTTGAAGTTGTTTAGGGACTAATTCCACGTCAAACTATGTAGAAAATTGGTGAAAATTCAAACCCTAATTCAATGGGGTTGCTGGAATTTTAATGATGATAAAAAGGGGCTATAATTAAGGTGCCTAATCCCAGATTAATGATTGATTTATTTCAGCATAGGTCAACAAAACAAGTTGTAGAAATGGTAGTTTAAGGATGATTATACCTTGTTGTCCACATTCATTACGGGCTAAAAAATTTAGAATGTGTATAAGGTAATTAGGCCAATTTATAAACGGTTAAATGTGATTTAACTACCATCATATTATGATAGCAATTGAGCTTAAATAGTTAATGCATCTAATGTAAATTAAATAGGCAGTTAGGTGATGCATTCATTGTATTTTGGAATGCAATTTAATGCAAAATTTGCATTGAATAGGTTATGATTTTGTGGGAGAATTAAGGCACCATTAAAGGGTGTATATGGAGCTTAAGGGCAGTGCAAATTAGTTAGTATCATAAGGTAAGCAGTGTTTTTCTTTAGTTCAATTGCGTGCATTGAATTGATTGCAAATTAGGAAAATATTTTCTGAACTTTTTGCTACATTAGTCATATTATTTTAAGCATGCATTATACACCCTATGTAATCATGATTAATTTATTATATTAGCTAAATTAATTTCAATATATAAAATATGAAAAATCAGATGGCCAAATTCATATGAATAGTGCACTAACAGAAAACTTTACCAAGTACCCCTCTTGAGTTTGATTAAAAATAAATTTATTGATGTTATTTTGCAAAAATAAAGATATAAGATTAAAATATATATAACTTACTATCAACATACCAAATTTTATAAACAAATTCCACCGTTTGACCCCTTAAGCAAAATTTGAACATTAAATACTCTGAAAATGAGGACGGGGTGCAACTATTACTCTTGTGAGGTGATGAGGACGGGGTGCAACTAGATATAGTAGTGTGGCTATGTGGGCCTGGCATGCTTCTAGCGGAAGTGCCGGGATGGACCCGACGTGCTGAAAAGTGAAAGGGTAGTGTTCTGATTTGTGTGCCTCCTGGGGAGGAGTATGTGGATGGTTGAGGAGTGTGTGGATGGTTGTGGAGTGTGTGGATGATGCTGGGATAGTGTACTGGCATAGGAGGTTGCCATGTAATATGGATTGGCAGATAAAAAGGGCAGTATGAAGTATCGGTATTCAAGCCAGTATTGACCAATTAACTATGTATATGATATCATTATGAGTATATCTATGAAATAATTAAAAAAATATTAACATTAAAATCTTAATGAACTTAGCCATTGACTAACTATGACATCTTGCATATGACATGACATGTTTTGCCTGTTTGCGTCATTATTAAATGCTCTATTTGTCGTTATTTATTACATTATTAATAGTCATGTTTTTCCACTTACCTTATTACTGAGTTTTGCCCAGACTCACACTTTCATTTGAATTTTAACCTGACAAGCCAGAGGATGGAGCCCAATAGGGTGTTACATCTCGTGACAGGGCTAGGCCGTGACACCATTAGAGGCTTTACTCCTTTTTATGATGTATGGTGATGTATATTATTGGATGAATTTTGGATGTAGATTAGACATGTATAATTATTTACTTGTACAATATGTCATTTTATGGTATGGATGTATATGATTTGACACATAGGGTACAGTGTACCCCGATCTTGGTCTGTGGGTGTTGTGGTAATGTGTGTTGTGGAGGCGGCAATTATACATTATGTGTAGGAAATGGTAGGGCCTAGAGGTAGCCATATTATATTTACATATTTGAGGGTATTTGTTATGTAATTATTATGGTTTAGTGTATTGTATATAGGACAACAGTTGTAAATCAAGGGAAACTCTGCCTAAATTTTCACTAAATTTACCACTAGTTATGCTCCAAGGAGGAAGGGCATTACCGGTGGTGTCAAAGCCTAGTTCAACCAGAGGGGTATATGTATAAAGTATGACTATCAAATCAATGAATAATGACATGCTTAGGCTACATTAGCACATTTTAGTAACATGGGGGAGTGTTAGTTTAGCAAGTGAACATGAACCTTTCATTTTAAGCAATTGAATTTGAGCAAGTATGATTATGTAAATTTATGACATAAAAAAGCTATGTTATGCCAATAAATGACCTAAAATTGTGATATTGTGTAGAAATGGCACCAAAAAGGTGAGTGGACAAGGGCAAGGCACCTATGGTGGAGGAGGAACCACTAAGGCAAACCACTCAAGCCCGATCCTTCGGAGTTGTAATTGGAGAGGATAGGAGAGATGAGAGCCAGTCGGTTAGAGGTAGAGGCTCGAGACTAGCCTCTAATGAGGCAGAAGAAGAGGTGATCTTGGAGATAGCAGAGGAGCCGGTGAGAGCTGTTCCACCAACATTGGGAGTCGGGCCAAAATTTATTACTACGATGGCTAAAGTGGCTAGCCTCACCCAGACAGTGCAGGATTTTATATAGTCATAGAGGAGGCAACCAGAAGAGCAAGTTATTGGACTTGTAGGGAGGCTAACCCATACGCTGGGACCAATAATGGAGGCAGGTCAGATTTCGCAGGCTAAGCCAGGCCTAGGATTAAACATGAAGCCTCCAGTATTCAGAGGTCAGAATGATTATAGAATAGTGGATGATTGGATCTCCGATATGGAGAAGGTTTTCACATACATGTAGTGCCCTTAAGAACATAAGGTGTTGTAAGCCACTTACCAGCTGGAGAGCGAGGCTGAACATTGGTGGAAGACAAATAAAGGTGACTCTACCAGTCGCAGGAGCCAATCTGACATGGGAGCAGTTCTGTAATAGACTCTTTCGTCATTATGTACCAGCCAATGAAGGGCGAAATGGATGACAAAATTTATGACACTATTGCAGGGAAGGAGATCGGTAGTAGAATATGATGAGTAGTTTCACTCCTTGGCTTGATTTGTACTATGGGCTCAAGTGGACTCTATAGAGATAGCTTAGAAATTCTAGGAGGGTCTAAGATGGAGCATCAAGCAGAATGTAGCCCTCTTCATGCTCACTAGATATGAGGACATTTTAGATTGGGCCTAAATAGCTGAGGGATAGGAAGAGGAGTGCCAAAAATTTCAAGAAATGTGGTGCGCCCGAACAGGAGACTTGGGGCAGAAGAAGAAGCCCCATACTGAGTCGAGTAGTGGTGTCACGTCAGAGAAAACTTGTCATAATTATATCCATATTGGACATCTAAGGCCATAGTGCCCAGTATTGAAGAGAGACGGAAGGAAGCCTACTAGGCAGACCCCTACTCAGTCTAGAGAGTAGAGCCAAATAGCCAACCAGCCACGGGGAGTAGAGAAGAGGAGACCGATTGTTTGCTATCAGTGTGGCGAGCTAGGCCACATTAGACCGCATTGTCCCACTCCTCAGGGTAAGAGTGAATGTGTTACTTCTAGGGCACCTCCCCAACTTGAGCATGGTGGCCCACGGATGAGAGGTCGAGGTCATAGGATGTATGTACCTCCAGGTCAATAGTTGGCAGAGCAAAGGCCCCAGACTATGGCAGTTGTACAGGCTACCAGTGCAAGAGGCGCAGACTATGGATCATGTGGTTACAGGTAATCTCCTCGTCTATAACTATATGGCATGTCTTATTTAATCTAGGTGCTTACCAGTCTTTTGTGTCATTTGTATTTGTTTGTAGAGCTGGCTTGTCAACATATCCCATACTTCAATTTGTACAGGTCTCCACACCACTAAAGGCAGTTAGCATGGCCTCAGAAAAATATTATTACATTCCCTTGGTAATTGATAGTAAATGTTTCTATGCTCATTTTATAGTATTAGACATGGAAGGATTAGATATTATATTGGGGATGGATTAGCTAGCTAAGCATGAAAGCAAGATAGATTGCAAAACCAAGTAGGTGATGTTGAAGACTCCTGATGAGATAGATATCACTTTTTGAAGTTCATCTACAAGAAAAGCTCTGAAGCTGATTTTTGCTATAAGAGGTCTCAGTTTAGTGTAGAAGGGGCATGAAGCTTATTTGATTTCTATAGTAGATGTGCACACTATGCACAAATTAGTAGAGGATATCCCAGTTATGAGAGACTTTCCTAATGTGTTTCTAGAAGAGCTATCTGGATTACCTCCTGAGCGGGAAGTCGAGTTCAACATTAACCTCTAGCCTGGGGCAGAGCCATATTGAGAGTACCATATAGAATGGCGCCAATGGAATTAGAAGAATTGAATGTGTAGTTGCAAGAGTTAATGGATAAGGGATTCATCAGCCTTATTGTGTTACCTTGGGGTGCTCCCGTCCTATTTATAAAAAAGAAGGATAGTAGTCTATGCCTATGTATCGACTACAGAAAGCTCAATAAGGTGATCATCAAGAATAAGTATCCATTGCAATTCATAGATGATCTGCTTGATTAGTTGTAAGGGGCTACTGTATTCTCAAAGATTGATCTTCAATCAAGCTATCATCAGATGAGAATCAAGCCAACGGATATGCCAAAGACTATGTTCAGAACTCGGTATGGGTACTACAAGTTTCTATTAATGCCATTCAAGTTGTCCAATGCTCTAGCAATCTTCACGGATCTCATGAATAGGGTGTATAGGCTATATTTAGATCACTTTATGATCGCATTTATCGACAACATTTCAATTAGATAGGGGAGTTTGCTATTGGCACATTTGCATGTCCTTTAAATGTTTCAAGTCTTCAAGTTATGTTATCATCAAAAAGGAGGAGATTGTTAGGATTATTGTATATGATTTTGATAACAACAAAACTTATAATTAAGACATAATTTATACTAATGATATATGTGTTTAGTGTACTTGAATTATGAACAAATATGCTTACAATATATCCGTGCACTACATTTTTATTGAGTCATCATATAATGTGCCTAAATATGTATGTCTATTATCCTTGTTCCACAATATGCAGAAATTACATGAGGATAAATACAATCTAATTAACTAGTGTATTTGAAAACTAAACAATGTAGCAAGTGCAGAAACTTTAAGTGCAGAATCACAATCAATTGCCTTAACCATTTCGACATCTCGGAAGAATTAAACTGCTATAAAGATGAAGATAATAGAATAAGAGGAAGAAGAAAACATAGGGTTCGAGATGTATTCCAAAGAACTTGCTTTGTTTGTATTTACCAAAGAAAGACAATTATGGACAAATGCAAAACCAAAACAAGATTAAGATGAAGCCAAGGTCAAGAAATAGAAACTTTGACCAAGAATATAACTTCAAACAATCTAGAATGACCAAGAAGACTTTGTCAAACCAACAAGAAGCTTAGAAGTAAATTTGAACTCTGTCCAAATCACTAATACCTCTAACAAATGCAGAAGATAAAAATCAGCTTCAGAAAAAGTAACGTTTCAGTGAGTTTATCCGAAACTTGCTTCCAGTAAATGGGATGAAGCATGAGACAAAGTAGAATAAAGGAACTTTAACCAAAGTCTTAAGGCAAAATCCTCAAACAAGTGCAGCAGAAAAAACAAGCCTTGGAAAAAGCAAAATGAAGAAACTTTGACTAATCAAGAATGGCTAAGGAAAGTTTGTCTGAAAGTAACTTGGGACAAAGTAATGGTTCAATCAGCTATCCAATATTAACTTTGAACAAATGTAAAAGAGAAGAAACTTTGTCTGACAAGCATAAACCAAAGAAAGAATTCATCCAAAATTAATTTTAGACAAATGCATACAACTGAAAGTCGCGCCCTTGTCCAATTTCAATCATTATGTGACTAGAAATTAATCTAAAGCATCAAAACAACATCTGTGCTTGTGCTTTTGATTAGAAGAATCATTCAGTAACCATTTCTGACAATAAATGGCACTGCAGAGTTTCCAGTTGTGACAAGTCAAATCATGAGAAGAACATTTTTATCAACAAGCTAATTCTCTCTTTACTGACAAGAATGAGGTTGCAGACTTTCCAAGAATATAGAACTGATCAGAGACAATGTAGTCTAATGAAAGAAAAAATTTCACAGACATCTTATACTCCTCTTTGTCAAAGAAGGATGTTGCAACAACTCAAGAAAAATAAAAAACAGTGCACTCCAACGAAATAAATGAAAACGGTCTTCTACATTCAATGTTGCTCTCATTGATGCATCATATGCAACTTATTCTTCTCCAACATTCAAATTTTTTGAAGAGATACTTAAGGAGATTAGTTAGGATCATTAGAGGAAGACGGAGAAAGAGTGAAGGAACATTTTCAAAAAGAGCTTAAATATTCCACAAACCCTTCCACCCATTGCTAAAAGCTTAAACCTTCCAATATACATTGAAGAGCTTCAACTTTAAGAATCTTAAAGGCCATCTTCTTCATTACATAATGGGAAGATCTTCTATATTGAAATGAGCAGTTCTAAGATCAAGATTTCCTAGGAGCTTCAATGAAAGTATAAGTTCTCTTGTTAACTTGAAAACTAGAGAGTTTGTGGTGAGCTTAGAAAAAGCACATTGTATAAGTAGTTGGTGAGCTTAGGGAAACTCATTAAGTTTGCTGGTGATCTTTGAAACTAGTGAGTTTGTGGTGAACTTGGGAAAACCATCAAGTTTGCTGGTAACCTTTAAAACCAATGAGTTTCTGGTGATCTTGGGAAAACCAAAATGTATTCCATTAAACGTGGTATAGTGGAACCCAAGGCATAAGGTGTGGATGCTCTTGGAAGAGTGGAGTAGAAAGGTTACCCAAACCACTATATAATTTGTATAGTTTGTGATTGCTTTACTTTTCATGCACCTTACTGCTTTATCGTTTCATATTACATAACGCATAAGCACAAACATAGGGAAATCTATCTCACGGGGGTTGTTTAAGAAATTTTTATAAACCCAATTCATTCCTCCCCTCTTGGGTTAAGTTATCTGATGGGACCCAATATTACCATCATAAGCCACTAAGGCATCACTACACAAGTAAGTATCCATTATGTACCACATAGGTCACACATAACCAGTGATCCTTGCATTAACATCACAAGCTACTATGACATCACCACAAAGATAAGTATCCATGGTCACACAGATCCAGTGATCTACGCATTAACATCACATGCAACAAAGGCACCACCACACAAGTGAGGATCATTTATGCATCACATTGGTCACATAGATCCAGCGATCCATATATTAACATAACAAGAAACTAAGGCACCACAACACAGATCTAGTGATCCATACATTAACATCACAACCAACTAAGGAACCACAACACAGATCTAGTGATCCATACATTAACATCACAACCAACTAAGGCACCACAACACATCACATTGGTTACACTAATCAAGTGATCAACAAATTAACATCATAAGCCATGAAGGCACTACCACACAAGTGAGTATCAATTATGCATAACACTAGTCACACAGATTCAATGATCCATATATTAACATCACAAGCAACTAAGGCACCACCGCATGGGTGAATATCAATTATGCATCACATTGGTCACACAATCCAGTGATCCATACATTAACATCACAAGCCACTAAGGCATCACAACATAGGTGAGTATCCATTATTCATCACATTGGTCACACACATCAAGTGAACCATACATTAAGATCACATGTCATAAAGGCACCACCACACAAGTTAGTTTCCATTATGCGTCACACTAGTCACACAGATTCATTGATCCATACATTAACATGACAAGCAACTAAGGCATCACTAGTCACACTAATCTAGTAATCCATACATTAACATCAGAAGCCACTAAGGCACCACCATGTAATTAAGTATCCATTATGTATCACATTGGTCACACAGATCAAGTCATCCACACATTAACATCACAAACAGTAAAGACATCAACCACACTGGTGAGTATACATTATGCATCACATTAGTCACACAGATTGCGTACATTGACATCACAAGCCAGTAAATCATTACCACATAGGTGAATATCCGTTATGCATCACATTAGTAACACAGATCCAGTTGTCACACCCCACCTTCTGAGGCGCGACCCTAATCATTTCTCTTTTTTTTCAGTAAAATTTCCTCACTTTTAGGGTGGGAGTGATCAGATCTTGTTCTATTACACCTATATTTTTCATTATTTTCCTTATAAATTTTCCTAATTTTAAGAGAATATTTTGCCAAAATTTCGGCAGTGTCTACCCTGAATTATCAAGTTTCAAAACTCATAATTTCCAATCATAAATAAAATTAAAAGTTTAATAATTATAAATCAAACCATAAATGACTCGACTAGCCCAATTTATCAATAGCCCAGAACCTATGTTGTCCCATAATGGCAATAACCTGACCTAACCATTGAAAAGTCATAACATCATTTTCTACTATTATGACATGCCTTTCTCTTTCAGTTAACGAAAAACATATCAATTAAGTCATTACAATTATGAATTAATACAAATTTCAAAATTTTATCAAATAAAATAAAAATTACAAACTCCATTAACATCTTTTACAGCTCCTTTGCTTGATCTGTCCACTAAAAATTTAAATAAGAAGGCATGAGTCATAGCAACTAAGTAAGTAGGCACAAATAATAAACAACAAATAATTCACAATAACTTTTTCCAATTTAAAACATAAATAACCTCTAGGATGCAAACATATCTTCTATACATAACTACAAGGCTTAATCATCTATCCAATAAACAATCACCTACAATTATGCTATGAAGACTACAATCCTCACTGATGCTACCATGAAACCATGTCAATGAAAATAACACATGTTCATCAATTAATACCAAATAGAGAATCACTATCATTATCATCTAATCAATCAATTTCATATTGAATCGATCCCCAAATTAATAATACAATCAATTCAAATTTTAATAGTGGTTCGGCCCTTCACTTGGGTTCCTACTCTACTTCTCTGAGTTATCCTTTTTAGCTAAACTTAGGTTCCTTTAACACACTTTTTTATCAATACCATTTTGATCAAACAAATACACTTGTTGGTTTCCAAACTCATCAACTAACTTTTACAGATTCTAAGCAAGTATCTTACTTGCTTATACTACTCAAACGCAAGTCCTTGACTTGCAGAAATATGCAAAAATAAATAAATGTGTGCAAGTATTAATGTTTCTAGCAAGTTGATTTTGTATGAAGTTCAAAAGCAATAAACACAATTAATATAACAATAAAACAAAAAGATTCAATCTCCAGAAGTAGTCAAATGGATGACTTTGAATGCTTCTTTGAATGATTTGTAGTAGAGTTGAAATCGTTGAGAAACAACTTTAATGTCTTCGTAAATGCTCTCTTCATTTTTTAGAATGATCTCCTTATTTTCTATGTCTTCACTTTACTTCTGTTATATTGAAACCTCTGACTTTTCTATTGTGGTAGTTCAGAATCATTTAATACAAAGAAATGTTTGAATTTATGATTGTTGAGCCTTCTTCATGATTTCAGAGTCTATGATTTAGCATCAGATCCTTCGATCTTTAAGTGGTAGGATGTTTCTCGCATAGTTCACATGTCGTTGTCTCCTCGGATGCTCCGAAGTGTTGTTTCGGTACCTCTGAAGTGGCGCAACAGCAGCGACTCGCATTGGAATCATAGGGATTGACTCCGAAGAAGTTCTTTATCTCCAAAGAGCTTAACTTGTGACTCTGAGGAACTAACTCCAAACTCCAAAGTACTTCTCCTCTGACTTCGATGCGTTATATTCCCTGAAGGGTGTCCTTTTAACTCCAAAAACTCTCAATGTTGTCTTCAAAGCACCTTGTTGATGCTGAAGTGCTTGACTCAACTCTAAAGTTCGTGAGCCTATGACTCTAAAGTGCTTCAACTAACTTTGAAGGTTGTGAGCTCGTGACTCCAAAGAAATTCAATTAGTCTAAAGTAATTCTCCTCAATCTCCAAAAAGCTTGTCTTGGCTCCGAGGCATTTTTGCTGATTCTGAAGCTTGTGACTTCATGCTTCGAAGATATTTTCCTCTTCCTCCAAAATTCTTTGTTGGCTTCGAAGGGTTATCCATTTGTCTTTAAAGTACTTGAGCAACTCCGAAGGGATCAAATTGTAAACCTGAAGTTGACTCCGAAGTTTTCTTAATGACTCTGAACTTTTGTTTTCTTCTTTTAAGTATATTTTTGAATTGTATACTTAATTCTCTTGAGCATATACTTGGTTTTTCCTTTAAGCATCATAAAAATTATTCTCAAGATTAGTTTAAAAAATGTTTCTGCAAAATACTTTAGAAAAAATTGTTAGTATTTTAATGTTTCATTCATGTCATTCCTCATCATTAAAACATGGTTGGATAAAAATATTCATCATCAAAATCAAGCTAGATAAGAGTGTATGTTTAATATTCACCCCCTTTTTGATGATGATAAAACATTGAGTGATATACCTTTCAAAACTTATGCAATAATGAAAATTAAAGTGGTTAAATGCATGTTTGATGTTCAACAAAATTCTATTAACTCAATGCAACTCCCCTTGAATGGGTGCACTATATTTCATACATTTCACTACATTTTCTCCCCCTTTTGTCATAAAAAAAGGTGGAAAGAAGCAAAATGAATTTACATAGCCTAACTTGAATAATACAAAAAATGACCAAAAGTACATACAAAATGGATTGCTCTCAGAAAATATATATTGTAAGATAATGCAAAAAAAATCATACATTAGAGAGATGGCAGTCAAAGATATTTAAAGAAAAAAATAGATTATAGATGCAGCAGAATTAGCACGATAATCTAGATTTTCTCTTAGAGGTTTTAAAGAAGTCTTTGTGATGGGGGAAGATTAGGCTTGGGTTGAGAGGGTGATGGTGTAGGAGACGACTTGGATGGTTTAAGAGTGGTTTTCTTAATTCTTTTTGATAGAGGTGGTGGAATGAAAAATGGATCTTTTGGAATTATAGTAGGGGGTTCATGAGTGTAGGTAGTGGATCCACAATTAGATACATAGATAAAATCAATATGTTCTCAAAATGTTGGATCTAGTAACTTACGGAATCATACAAGAGTGCCTTTTAAGATGGCTTCTGTATTAGCATTCATCTTTACGATGTATTCTTGATGATACATAGTAATGCAAGAAAGAGGAGCCTTTTGTGTTCTTTTGAAGGTGGAATTCTTGAGTTTCTCTTAGGTTTAGAAGAGGATGGCTAAGATGAAGGTTTAGAAAATGATGTTTGGGGTAGTGGTTTTGGTTTTGGGATAACCGGTGGTTTTCTTGTGCTTTTAGCTATGGTAGAAGGGAGTGTAGTAGGTACAGGTGAAGAGGATGGTTGAGAATACCTCACCCTAATTCTATGTTACATTGATGAATTAGTGATCTGGGGAAATGTAAGGGGAAGATGATCAACAATGGCTTGGAGATTGGTATTAGAGTAGAATGAAACTTCTTCCTCAGTTATAAGGATGAGTAGATGAGGACCTGAGGGAGATGGAATTTTTGAGTTGCTTGGACTTTGGGAGTGATTGAAGGAGTTTCTCATAGTATCTCTGAAGAATTGACTTGTTATCAGGAATTTGAATCTTATGACCCTTGGGAGTCAATGGAGGACCACGAATGAGTTCAATCCTAAATAGAATGTTAGGATTTGTGAGTTTTGAGAAAGGCAATTCTTGAGGAGATAGAATAAGAGATTGAGAAAGGAACATCTAAGCAAATATAGAATTTATTTATGATTTGCTTCTAAACTCAAAGTCAGTCATCCTGATTAGATTTGAGATACGAATAAGAATATCAGGATTATCATTAGTTGGTTTGGGAGGAGTGGGAGGAGGAGGAGCTGGTTTAGGTTTCTGTCTCTCTAAAATATCATTCATTGTCAAGGAATCTCTCCAATTCGTTCTAGAATGAGTTCACCTGATAGAAAGAGATCCCCTAAAGTCCAGTCAAAATATTTAGGAAGAAAATGAAAGATAGGAAGTGGTACTTTAGTGGGATACTTTACATATTTAACAATAGCTCTATGGGGATTGGAAAGGTAATCTTCTGGCAAGTTTGGAGAGCTTTCAATGGTTGGAGGTTTCGGGAGGACAGAAGGTGATTGTGTTGGAGGAGAGGTAGAGGCAATTTCAATAAGTTCACTTATAGGTTGAGTAACTTCTTGAATTGTAGGTGATGAGTGCAAGAGTGTATTCAGGAAGATACCACTATGATGAGTGAATGACCTTACCTTTGATTTCATGTGTAGCCATCCTCCCCAGTTGAGGATCCAATCTCCAAGCTCCATTTAGCTCTTTCCATTTGATGGAAATTGGATTTTCTTTCATTTTCTATGGCCAAAAGGATAAAACTTAGGTTTTGATGTAAGATAATGTAATTTTCTAGCTAGGCAAGGTAATTTCCCATCTAAAAAGGTAATAATTCAAGCTCTAAATGGGTGGATTTTACGGCTAGGGCATGGGGAAGGAAAATTGATGAAAAACAAAAATGAATGAAGTTTAAAAAATCCATTCAACTAACTCATCTGCCGACCGACGCCGCAAGTGCCAGCCTTGTTGTTGCCTGCCCGTGCCACCTCATCCATAATTGGCGCCACGGCACTAGTATCATTGGGCTATTTTAAAATGAGATTTTTATCCCCTTTTTGATCCTATTTTCTCATATATTTTTCCCATAATATTTTTAATAAAACTCTAACATTAAAAGACATATTTAATCCTCTTTTTATGAGTCATAAAAATATACCAAAATGGCCCTCATACTTAATTTAACAATTCATTCTCCTACATGATGGAGCAAAATTTTCCACTAAAAGTACTAAAATTTATTTCAACACATCATTACCAAAAATTTAACACCCTAAGTGTTACACGCCTCCCTCCTTACAAAACGTTTCCTTTTCAAAACTTTCAATGTTGTTTCATTTTCTTTATTGTCTTAATTGCAATTCAAGTCATAACTTGTATCACTATCATCACTTAGTTCAATCCAATTGTACCTCAATCATGTCAAAAAACATGTTAATTGTCATCAAATTTTGATAAGATTTCATAAAGGTCAAAAATATCTGATGATTCAATCACTTTCATGACAACTTACTAAAATAATCAAAGATCCACTCTAGGCATAGAAATTCATTCCTTTAGTCATGTTCATTCTTAAACCTCTTTCATTATGTCCAAACAGACATACTCAACCACAGAAACAAATTATCATCTATGCTATATGCAATACATCTTTATAAAATTTCATTTTCATCACAAATATAGAATCCATATTCTCGATTCAAATTATTTTACTCCAATACTTTCATGCTTTTGAAATTCACCCAATATATAAAAGTCTATAACAATTTCCTTGTTAATAATATCTAATCACAACCATTTAGTTTAATCATAATAAAATCACCTATTAACCAAACACAAATGAATATTCTAATTTATCTTTCTTAATCATAACACACATACCAATTCATTTAGCCATACCAAACGTTGTATCCTTTACAACAATCAATCATATCGTCAAATGGTACTCAATATTTAAATTCCCAAGATAACCTCTAGCAAATGAATCAAATAGACCTCTGGCAAATCAATCAACTAGCCAAATTAGGGCTTTCATAATCACATGCAAGTGGGACTACTATTATGGCGCTAATACAAACAGTATCATATTTCTGACAAAGGGTCTACTAAAATATTATCCATGTCCATTCGACTCTTATAATTTCTTTTTCAACATATCAATATTTATACTTCCATTCGCCTACTACCAGCCAACACCATGCTTAGGAAGCTACAAACTAAGTGGACATAGCTACAAACAAATGGCATCAACCATCATCAAAGTGGACTCAACCACTAAGAAAAGGGACTCAACTATCTTACAACTTTGGTGTGTTCCAGTCCATCCCTGTAATTCGGCTACAAATGTTGTAGAATCCATGATCACGTGGAATTCCACCATCATTACAACCTAGACAATAGGCTGATTAGGCCTCTTCGTCATCATAGCGGTATAATAAAACAAAGCCCTATCATGGGTAGGATCCCAAATATCCAAAATAGCCAACCCGGCAGGCATCCAAGCCCAAATATATAATGATTATATTTAGTAGGCATCCAAACTTCAAATACATATAAACCCTATTCCAAGAGGCATCCAAATACAGGCATGAACCATATTCATGCATCCAAGCCTCAACCAAATAATCAAATATCAAATAGACAAATATCCAAATCTCAACCAAATAACCAAATGCCCAACCTTAATCCAATAGCCGATTATCCAAACCTACCAAATAACTAAATAGCCAAACCTTATTCAAATAACCAAATCAAAACCAAACCTCCACAACATTCACATCTTCGTGCCATCCTAGCACCATACAAAGCTTCAATCACCCTACCACCACACAACCTGAATGCCTCATAGGGCATATCCAACAATTTCCCATTACACATACACCATGTTACATCAAGTGTATTCTTTAATGAAAGCAGTACAATCATCTAACCTATAGTTCATGTCAAAATTAAATGTCAATCAGTTTTCAAAACAGGCATGCAAACTTAATTACATGATGATTGTATTCTAACCAATATCCAAATCCCAATATGCATTTCCATCCAAGCATGCATTCCAATCTAAGCATGCCTTAAATTCTCAACCAAATTGCTAAACTTAATTTCTTATCAACTTAAATCATTAAACCCAATTCACCAAGTGCTCTTCATAGCACAACATTCAATCATAATTATAATGTAATGCAAAGCAAAGTAACATCAACAATCTCGATTGCAATAATCTTCATATACAAAATTTTCTATCAATCATTTACATTATCAATTTTATCCACTCAAAACAACTTAACTTATAAAAAATATTCAATATCAATCATTCAAGAGGCAAGTACACAAAATTATCAATCATAGCATCAATGGAACCAACTCAACCAAGCAGTTACAATAATATCAATTGTTATATTGACATTTGTTAGTTCATCATTCTAAATCATGGAACTCATGTTAATGTATCCAAATCAACCTATACACAAAAAATTACTGAATCATATATAAGCATACTATGTTCAATCAAAGTAATCAATTAGCCAACAAAGTTCACACAACAATTTTGATGAAAGGAATCCAATGATTCCTATATAAATCAATTAAACAAAACTAAACTAAATTCAGTTTTCAAAACTTATTCATGAAACTTTACAATTTCATCATTCAAAATTCACATACCCTGTGATGCAATAATAATTCAAATATTCAAACAAGATGCATATAAGCATCCCCATGCTTCACTACGCTACTTTGATCATAACAAATTCATATCATCAACTATATACATAATCAAATCATCTTTAGGCGATCACAACATCATCATATTTATTTCATATCAATATTACCTGTATCATATCATAACCATTCATATGAATTGTATTTATATCAAATAACACTTATACTACTTCCTAAGTGCCTCTTTTCCCTAACTCATGCCTTCCCTAACTCTTTTCTAATTTTAAGGGAATATTCTATCAAAAATTTGGTAAATTTTAAGAAGGTGTGAGTCAGGCAACTTAGTAGGTAGGCACAAATAATAAACAATAAATAATTCACAGTAGCTTATTCCAATTTAAAACACAAGTAGCCTCTTGCATGCAATCATATCTTCAATACATGGCTATGAGGCTCAGCCATCAATCCAATAAACAATCACATGCAATTATGCTATGACGACTACAATCCTCATTGATCCAAACATGCAACCATGTCAATGACAAGAACATATATTCATCAATTAATACCAAATAGAGAATCACTATTATTCTCATCTAATCAATCAATTTCATATTTAATTAATCTTCAAATTTAATAATATAACAAAGGGATATTCTCTATCCCTCACCTTAGATGTCAATAACGAAATCAAAACACAAACTATTCAGATCGAAGGGATACCCATTATCCCTAACAAACCAAACCGCATCAATCTTGAACAAATATTGGATATCCGTTATTCCCCAATTAAAACATATATGCCCAGATACAATTGATGCGATAATTATTATCCCCGCAAATTCATTCAAACAAAGCAAAGGTTGCCTACTAACTTTAGTGATGGATTGTCTCTTAACTTATTGAGCTCCATAATGTCAAAATCTCCTTAGCTTCTCATCTAGCTCAGTTGGCGCTATAGATTCAACAATGTCATTAATTTATAATTATGATCATATCATATTAATGAATTACATTAGTTGTACCCTTTAATCTTTGTAATCATATATTTAATATACCATTTTAATCATGTTTTATAACTAAATTCAAATTATGACAATTTTATCATTTCCCTCATGGAAAGATATCAACAATTATATATTAACCGCTAATTATGTTAGAGTTTCTCATTAACATATCACAGTAAACTTCTTTACTCATAACATTTATCTATATATGACATCATCATCACTTAAACAGTTTAAAACCACTCACTTAAGCTTCAAATTTCACCAATTCAAGGCTTATATAGTCCATACGCACAAACCCCATTTTAACCCTAATTAGGGCATGGTTCCAAAATCAACTTTTCTATTCTTAAAATGAGTCTAAAAATAATCTATGTCTTAATCTCTTTTCACATGAAAATTTCACATAAACACAAAAACTCTCAAATTTCACTATTCATAAAACCCCTATTTTAGCAAAATTTATAATTTCTCATGCCAAATCACTATAGTCCTTCTATTAAATCCTTTTTGCATTAATTTATAATAATATACATCATTTTCTTTCCCAAAATTCACTATTTACAAATTCTACGAAACCTTAGCTTGACAAAAAATGAAATTCGGTTGGGGAAAATGACCTTACCTACGATTTCCTACATCTCCATCTTCCCCAGACGAGGATCCAAGCTCCAAGCTCCATGTAGCTCCTTCCATTTGAAGGAAATCAGATTTTCTTTTATTTTCTATGGCCAAACAGATAAAACTTAGGGTTAAATGCAAGATCATGTAATTTTCTATCTAGACAAGGTAATTTCCTAGCTAAAACGGCAAGAATTTAACGTCTAAATGGTAGATTTCATTGCCAGGGCATGGCGAAGGAAAGAAAAAAAAAATGGAGTCTAAAGAGTCCATTCACCAAACTCGTCTGTTGACCGGCGCTGTCGATGCCAAATCCGGCACTGCGGCGCCAACCCCGCTGCCACCTGCCCGTGCCTCCTCATCCACAATCGGCGCAACCGGTGCCAGTTTTGCTGGGCTATTTTAAAATGGATTTTTATCCTCTATTTCACCCTATTTTCTCATGTATTTTTGCCATAATATTTTCCATAAAATTTTAACATTAAAATACATATTTAATCCTCTTTTTATGCATCATATTAATATACCAAAATGGCCCTCATACTCAATTTAACAATTCATTCTCCTACATAATTGAGCAAAAATTTCCACTAAAACCACTACAATGTACTTCAACACAACACACCAACATTGGTGAGTATCCATTCTTCATCACATTGCTCACACAGATTTAGTGATCCATACATTGACATTAGAATCAACTAAAGAATCAACACACAGGTGAATATCCATTATGCATCACGTTAGTCACACAGATCCAACGATCCCTAAATTGACGTCACAAGCTACTAAAGCATTACTACATAGGTGAATATCCATTATGGATCACATTAGTCACACAGATCCAGTGATCCACACATTAATATCACAAGCCACTAAGGCATCACCACAGTGGTGAGTATCCATTACGCATTACATTTATTACATAGATTTAATTATCCATACATTAACATCACAAGATACTAAGATATCACCACATAGGTGAGTATTCATCATGTGTCACACTGGTCACACCAATCTAGTATTTTATACATTAACATCATAAGCCACTAAGGCACTGGTCCATAGGTGAGTATCTATTATGCGTCACACTGGTCGCACAGATCTAGTGATCCTTATATTAACATCACAAGCTACTATGACACCACAATAGAGGTGAGTATCCATTACGCATCTTGACACAAATCTAGTAATGTATACATTAACATCACAAACCACTAAAGCATCACCATAAAGGTGAGTATCCATTATGCATCACACAAATCACACAAATCCAACAAGCCATACATTAACATCACAAGTCACTAAGGCATATCCACATAGGTGAGTGTCCATTATTCATCACACTTATTACATAGATCCAATGATCCATACATTAACATCACAAGTCAGCAAGGTACCACCACACAAGTTAGTATCAATTATGCATCACATATGTCACACAGATCTAGTGATCCATACATTAATATCACAAAGCACTAAGGCATCACCACAAAGGTGAGTATTCATTGTGCATTACACTAGTCACAATAATCCAGTGATCATTATTTTAATATCACAAGGCACTATGACATCTGTAACACCCAATGTGTTGAAAATTAGGGGCAATATTTTCTTATGATGATTAGTGGTGGAAATGCTGAAAATATAAATGGTGTCACTTATGTCCAAAGTTTGACATATAAGTTAGATGATACAAAAACACTGTTTAACACAAAAGTTGTAGATCTTAAAATTATCTTTTGAATGAATCAAGAATCATTTAATTCCAAGTTTATATGAGAGAGTTATAGTTGAAACAGTGTAATGGGATTAATTAAGGAAGGGATTAATTTGATAAATTTGAAAATTGTATGTTAATTATGCAAAATAAATTAGGAAATTGTATGGGAGAACCATGGAGGCAAATATATGTATAATGTGGAAATTTAAAATGATTTATTGATTTTTATGTGATATTGAGGTTTAATTATTAAGTGAGTAAGTAATGACCCATAATTTGATTGAGGCATGATTAGCATGATTAAATGGTATTAATTCTATTTATTTGAGGGAAATTATTTAGGTAATTGATGTATTTAAGAAAGGAATAATTAAGTAATACATTAACTGTATTTAAGTGATGGGATTAAATGTGGACAAGAGATGCATGTATATGAGGTGCGAAGCACCTATAGAGCCCAAGGCAGAAAATCATATTAGTGCTCCATCTCCTTCCCATGACCAAACCCACCCCATTTCCATGCCTTGTTGTTGCCCCTCTTCTTCCTCCATTTCATGCCACAAATTTCTTCAAAGAGGGAAAATGTTAGTATAGATGTGCAAGTCAATTTCCATAAGAACAAAACCCAAACCCACCAACTTTTGACATGAAGAAGAGATGGGTAGCCACAATTTCATCCTTTGCTACTCATGGAAAATGTGGAAGATTTGGAGAAGGAACTTCAATATTAAGAGCAAACATGCTTAAATTCGATGGTATGAACTTCTTTCTTAATTTAATTTGTTTCCTTTTGATAGGGTTCTAATGCAATTTCTTGGGGTGATTAGGGATAGGAAGCTTACCGTAATTTTGGGGAAAAGATGGGGGAATGGATTATGATAGAGTAGGAGTATAAATAGGTTGATTTTGACATAATTTGAGGCCCATAGTGCTATTCATGAAAGTGGATAGGAAGAATATCGTGGAGGGTGGAGATGCATGATTTAGATGTTGATTTGGGTGCCATGGTCTATTTACATGAATTTGGTTATTAATAGATTATGATTATTGACTATTTGATGTTAATTTGTGAGGATTTGTAGCTAAGTATTGTTGAAAAAATTTTAGACTGAAAATATGCATACTACATGTTTGTTTAAATGCCAAAAAGAGAAAGTTGTAGCATAAAGCTATAAAGCACCAACTGTTTAGATGTGATTAGGGGTTTAATAATATATTTATATATGATTAATCATTAAATAATGGTTATTATTGATCAATAAATGTTAATTGTGCAAAAGGATAGCTTAATGATGATGGAAAAATTAAATTTCAAGCATGTATGCACAAAATGTATGTTGAAATGCAAAAATGGACTGTTTGGGGAATGAACTTATTTACACAATCTGTTCGGGCATGAATCCTTGTTGATTAGTGATTAAATTTTATTTAAATAATATTAATTAGATTAGAGATTAGATAGAATGGATGAGAATTAGGCTTTAAGTCATGTTTATAACTTGTTTGTGTGACTTCGCGCTCCAAAGATATTTTCCTCTTTCTCTGAAATTCTTCATTGGCATCCAAGGATTATAATTTTTTCTTCAAAGTACTTGAGCAACTCTGAAGGGATCAAATTGTAACCCTGAAGTTGACTCCGAAGTTTTCTTAATGACTCTTAACTTTTGTTTTCTTTTTTTAAGTATAATTTTGAGTTATATACTTAATTCTCTTAAGTATTTACCTGGTTTCTTCCTTTAAGCATCACAAAAATTATTCTCAAGATTAGTTTACAAAATGTTTCTGCAAAATACTTGAGAATAAATTGTTAGTACCTTAATGTTTCATTCATGCTTTGTTCATCATCAAAACATGGTCGGTTAAGAATGTTCATCATCAAAATCAAGCTAGATAAGAGTGTATGTTCAATATTCTCCCCCTTTTTGATGATGATAAAACATTGAGTGATTTCAAAACTTATGCAATAATGAAAATTAAAACGGTTAAATGCATGCTCGATGTTCAATTAAATTCTATTAACTTAATGCAACTCCCCGTGAATGGGTGCACTATATTTCATACATTTCAACTACATTTTCTCCCTCTTTTTGTCATAATAAAAAAGGTGGAAAGAAATAAAATGAATTTACATGGCCTAACCTAAAATAGTACAGAAAATGACAAAAGTACATACAAAATGGATTGCTCTCAAAAAATACATATTGTAAGATAATGCAAAAAAAAATAAAAAATCATACATCAGAGAGATTCCAGTCAGAGATATTTAAAGAAAAAAATGGATGTACAAATGCAACAGAATTAGCAGGATGATCTGGATTTTCTCTTATAGGTTTTAGAGAAGATGTTTTTATGAGGGGGGAAGAGGTGGCTTGGGTTGAGAGGGTGATGGTGTAGGAGATGGCTTGGATGGTTTTCTTGATTTTTTTTGATGGAGGTGGTGGAATGAAAAATGGATCTTTTGGAATTCTAGTAGGGGGTTCATGAGTGTAGGTAGTGGGTCCACAATTAGATACATAGATAAAATCAATACGTTCTCGAAACATTGGATCTAGTAACTTAGGGAATCATACAGGAGTGCCTTTAATGATGGCTTCTTTATTAGCATCATCTTTGCAATGTATTCTTGATGGTACATAGTAATGCAAGAAAGAGGAGCCTTTTTGCATTTTTTTGGAGGTGGAATTCTTGAGTTTCTCTTGGGTTTCGAAGAGGATGGCTAAGATGAAGGTTTAGAAAATGATATTTGGGGTAGTGGTTTTGGTTTTGGGATAACCGGTGGTTTTCTTGTGCTTTTAGCTATGGTAGAAGGAAGTGGAGTAGGTACAGGTGAAGAGAATGGTTGAGAATACCTCACCCTAATTCTATGTTACATTGATGAATTAATGAGCTAGGGAAATGTAAGGGGAAGATGATCAACAATGGCTTGGAGATTGGCATTAGAGTAAAATGAAACTTCTTCCTCAGTTAAAAGGGTGAGTTGATGAGGACCTGAGGGAGATGGAACTTTTGCGTTGCTTGGACTTAGGGAGTGATTGAAGGAGTTTCTCAGAGTATCTTTGAAGAATTGACTTGTTATCAGGAATTTGAATCTTATGACCCTTGGGAGTCAATGGAGGATCAAGAATGAGTTGAATCCTAAATAGAATGTTAGGATCTATGAGTTTTGAGAAAGGCAATTCCTGAGGAGATAGAATGAGAGATTGAGAAAGGAACATCTAAGTAACTGCATAAATATTCATGATTTATTTCTAAACTCAGAGTCAGTCATCCTGTTAGATTTGAGATACGAATAAGAATATCAGGATTATCATTAGCTGGTTTGGGAGGAGTGGGAGGAGGAGCTGGTTTAGTTTCTGTCTCTCTAAAATATCCATTCATTGTCGAGGTATCTCTTCAATTCGTTCAAGAATGAGTTCACCTAATACAAAGAGATCCTCTAAAGTCCTGTCAAAATATTTAGGAAGAAAATGAAAGATAGAAAGTGGTACTTTAGTAGGATACCTTCCATATTTAACAATAGCTCTATGGGGATTGGAAAGGTAATCTTCTCGCAAGTTTGGAGAGCTTTTAGTGGTTGGAGGTTTCAGTAGGACAGAAGGTGATTGTTTTGGAGGAGAGGTAGAGGCAATTTTAGTAAGTTCACTCATAGGTTGAGTAACTTCTGGAATTGTAGGTGATGAGTGTGGTGAGTGTGTGGGGAAGATACCACTATGATGGATGAATGACATTACCTTCGATTTCATGCGTAACCGTCCTCCCCAAATGAGGATCCAATCTCCAAGCTCCATGTAGCTCTTTCCATTTGAAGGAAATTAGATTTTCTTTCATTTTCAATGACCAAATAGGATAAAACATAGGTTTTGATGCAAGATCATGTAATTTTCTAGCTAGGCAAGGTAATTTCCTAGCTAAAAAGGTGATAATTCAAGGTTTGAATGGGTGGATTTTATGGCTAGGGCATGTGGAAGTAAAACGGATGAAAAACTAAAATGGAATGAAGTTTAAAAAATCCGTTCAACTAACTCATTCGCCGACCGATGCCGCGGGTGCCAGCCCCACTGTTGCCTGCCCGTGCCACCTCATCCATAACCGGTGCCACGACACTAGTATCGTGGGGCAGTTTTAAAATGAGATTTTTATCCCCCTTTTCATCCTATTTTCTCATATATTTTTGCCATAATATTTTTAATAAAATTCTAACATTAAAAGACATATTTAATCCTCTTTAAATGCATCATAAAAATATACCAAAATGGCCCTCATACTTAATTTAACAATTCATTCTCCTGCATGATGGAGCAAAATTTTCCACTAAAAGTACTACAATGTATTTCCACACACCATTACCAAAAATTTAACACCCTAGATGTTACAAGCCTCCCTCCTTACAAAACGTTTCCTTTTCTGAACTTTCAATATTGTTTTATTTTCCTTATTATCTTAATTGCAATTCAAGTGATAACTTGTATCAATATCATCACTTAGCTCAATCCAATTATACATCAATCATGTCAAAAAGCACGTTAATTGTCATCAAATTTTGATAAGATTTCATAAAGGTCAAAAATATCTAATGATTCAATCACTTTCATCACAACTTACTAAAATAATCAAAGATCCACTCTAGGCATAGAAATTCATTTCCTTTGTCATGTTCGTTCTTAAACCTCTTTCATTATGTCCAAACAGACATATACAACCACAGTAACAAATTATCATTCACACTATATACAATACATCTTTATACAATTTCATTTTCATCACAAATATAGAATACATATTCTCAATTCAAATGTTTTTACTCCAATACTTTCATGCTTTCAAAATTCACCCAATATATAAAAGTCCATAACAATTTCCATGTGAATAATATCTAATCACAACCATTTAGTTTAATCATAATAAAATCCCATATTAACCAACACAAATGAAAATTCTAATTTATCTTTCTTAATCATAACACACATACCAATTCATTCAGCCATACCAAACATTGTATCTTTTACAATAATCAATCATATCATCAAATGGGACTCAATATTTAAATTCCCGGGAAAACCTCTAGTAAATGAATCAAATAGACCTCTGGCAAATCAATCAACTAGCCAAATTAGAGCTTTCACAATCACATGCAAATGGAACTACTTTTATGGTGCTAATACAAACAGTATCAAATTTCTGACAAAGGGTCTACTAAAATAATATCCATGTCCAATCGACTCTTATCATTTCTTTCTCAACATATCAGCATTTATACTTCCATTCGCCTACTACCAGCCAACACCATGCTCAGGAGGCTAGAAACTAAGTGGACACAGCCACAACCAAATGGCATCAACCATCATCAAAGTGGACTCAGCCACTAAGAAAAGGGACTCAACTATCTTAAAACTTTTGTGTGTTCCAATCCATCCCTACAATTCGGCTATAAATGTTGCAAAATCCATGATCACATGGAATTCTGCCATCATTACAACCCAAATAATAGGTTGATCAGGCCTCTTTGTCATCACAGGCAGTATAATAAAACAAAGCCCAATCATGGGTAGGATCCCCAATATCCAAAGTGGCCAACCCGATAGGCATCCAAACCCAAATATACAATGATTATATTTAGTAGGCATCTAAACCTCAAATACATATCAATCCTATTCGAAGAGGCATCCAAATACAAGCATGAACCTTAGTCATGCGTCCGAGCCTCGACTAGATAATCAAATATGAAATAGAAAAATATCCAAATCTCAACCAAATAACCAAATGCCCAACCTTAATCCAATAGCCAATTATCCAAACCTACCAAATAACTAAATAGCCAGACCAAATTCAAATAACCAAACCCAAACCAAAGCTCCACAACATTCACATCTCCATGCCATCCCAGCACCATACAAAACTTCAATCATCCTACCACCACACAACCCGAATGTCTCGTAGGGCATGTCCTATAATTTCCCATTACACATACACCATGTTACATCAAGTGCATTCTTTAATCAAAGCAGTAAAATCATTTAACCTATAGTTCATATCAAAATTAAATGTCAATCAGTTTTCAAAACAGGCATCCAAACTCAATTACATGATGATTGTATTCTAACTAATATCCAAATCCCAATATGCATTCCCATCCAAGCATGCATTCCAATCTAAGCATGCCTTAACTTCTCAACCAAATTGCTAAGCTTAATTTCTTATCAACTTAAATCATTAAACCCCATTCACAAAGTGCTCTTCATAGCACAAAATTCAATCCTAATTATGATGTAATGCAAAGCAAAGTAACATCAACAATCTCAATTGCAACAATCTTTATATACAAAATTTTCTATCAATCTTTACATTATTAATTTTATCTACTCAAAACAAATTAACTTATAAAAAACATTCAATATCAATCATTCAAGAGGCAAGTACACAAAATTATCAATCATAGCATCAATGGAACCAACTCAACCAAGCAATGATAATAATATCAATCATTATATTGACATCTTTTAGTTCATCATTCTAAATCATAGCACTCATGTCAATGTATCCAAATCAACATATTCACAAACAAAATTACTGAATCATATATAAGCGTACTATGTCCAATGAAAGTAATCAATTGGCCAACAACGTTCACATAATAATTTTGACAAAAGGAATCCAATGATTCCTATATAAATCAATTAAACAAAACTAAACTAAATTCAGTTTTCAAAACTTATTCATGAAACTTTACAATTTCATCATTCCAAATTTACATACCCTGTGAAGCAATAACAATTCAAACATTCAAACAAGATGTATATAAGCATCCCCATGCTTCACTGTGCTACTCTGATCATAACAAATTCATATCATCAACTATATACATATTCAAATCATCTTTGGGGTGTCACAACATCATCATATTCATTTCATATCAATATTACCTATATCATATCATAACCATTCATATGAATTGCATTTATATCAATTAACACTTATACCACATTCTAAGTGCCTCTTTTCCCTAACTCATGCCTTCAACATACAATCAATATTTCTCTTTCATTGTTTTGTTCTTCCATAATTTTTAGAAGTTCATAAGCTCATATTGGCATGTCATTTTCTATTTCTTTCAACAACTATTAACATCATGGTTCTAGGCTCATCACTTAACTTAAACTTATCACGCAGATAAGTTATTGGGCTTTGATACCATTCTGTCATGCCCTACCTTCCATGGAACAACCCTAATCATTTTCCTTTTTTCACTGCAATTTCCTAACTTTTAGGTTGGGCATACTCGAATCCCATTCTATTATACCTATACTTTTAATTATTTTTCTTATAATTTTTTCTATTTTTAAGGGAATATTCTTTTAAAATTTTGGCAAAGTCTACCCTGAATTATCAAGATTCAAAACCTAATAATCAATCATTATATAATTTTTGATATCCATACTCACAATTTCCAATCATGAATAAAATTAAAATTTTAATAATTATAAATCAATCCATAAATGACTCAACTAGCCCAATTTACCCACAACCTAGAACTTGCGTTATCCCATGATGGCAATAACCTGACCTAACCATTTAAAAATCATAATATCATTTTCTACTATTATGACATGCCTTGCCCTTTCACTTAACGAAATACATCACAAATTAAGTCATTCCAATTATGAATTAATACAAATTCCAAAATTTAATCAAATACAATAAAAATTACAAACTCCATTAACATCTTTTATAGCTCCCTTGCTTGACTTGTCCACTAAAAATTTAAATAAGAAGGCGTGAGTCTGGGCAACTGGGTAAGTACACACAAATAATAAAAAATAATTAATTCACAATAGCTTATTCCAATTTAAAACATAAATATCCTCTAGCATGCAATCATATCTTCAATACATAGATATGAGGCTCAATCATCAATCCAATAAACAATCACATGCAATTATGTTATGATGACTACAATCCTCACTAATCCAAACATGCAACCATGTCAATGACAAGAACATATGTTCATCAATTAATACCAAATAGGGAATCACTATCATTCTCATCCAATCAATCAATTTCATGTTGAATAAATCTTCAAATTTAATAATACAACAAAGGGTATTCTCTATCCCTCACCTTAGACATCAATAACGTAATCAAAACACAAACTATTCTAATCGAAGGGATACCCATTATCCCTAACGAACCAAACCACATCAATCTTAAACAAATATTGGATATCCACTATCCCCCAATCACAACATATATGCCCAGATGCAATTGATCCGATAATTATTATCCCCACACATTCATTCAAACAAAGCAAAGGCCGCCTACTAACCTTAGTGACAGATTGTCTCTTAACTTATTGAGCTCAATAATGTCAAAATCTCCTTAGCTTCTCATTATGATCATATCATATCATTGAATTACATTAGTCGTGCCCTTTAATCTTTGTAATCATATATTTAATATACCATTTTAATCATGTTTTATAACCAAATTCAGATTATGACAATTTTATCATTTTCCTCATGGAAAGATATCAACAATTATATATTAACTGCTAATTATATTAGGGTTTCTCACTAACATATTACAAT
>JAYJMB010045713.1:0-30837 GCA_036873735.1 Pouteria campechiana
CGATGGACTATCCAGAAGCCTCCACTTATAGCCCAGGACTTCCTTCCTTGGCTTTCCGATGTGGGAAGTGTCACATATCCATAGCAGTTGAAATGTATGTTTTATCCATTTTGATTGACATATCCTCTTAGAATGAAATGGATGGTAATGCACTTTGAAAATATACACTTGTAATCAGATTAAAATCATGGGGGACTATTTAAGGTGGAAATGCATTAAAAATTTAAAATCCAATGCTAGAATATCTAACCGCTTATTGTTTTAATCCATGTCTAAAATTTTGTTGCATGTCTGAAAACCCAGATTCCATGTCCGAATTACCACTCTATGTCCGAAACACATTAAAACCCTAATGTAAATAGGGAAATCTTTTCGATGTCCTTAATTGCAGACCTAGCAACTTCCCTTCTTCTTCTTATTTCCCAAGCCCAAAATCTTAGCAACTTTCACATCTTCATTTCAGACATGGCATCTTCCTGCAACATTTAAACATTCCCCTATCACACCTCTTTTCATCTCTATTTTTTCTAATTTCACCATATTTCTGTTCTGAAGATTTTTCAAATCCATCCCTTCTTCATCCCAATCCAAACCCTAGCATAAATAGGGAAACTTCTTCATCTGTTAATTATAGAAGTAGCAACTTCCCCTCTCTTTTCCATTTCCCAAATTCATCCCTTCTTCATCCCAATCCAAAATCATAGCTAAAATGGTTGAATCAAGCATGGTAGCAGCATAAGCATCTACAGAGTCTTCAAGAAGAAGAAGAGAAAGATAGGAACAAGAAGTGGAAGCATCTCCATCATAAAGGAGAAGGCTGAGTGAGAATCATCTATTAGAGGTAACTTTCTAGAACAATCATGAAGCCTACAATAGATTTGTGGATGTGTATGAAAAAAAAGGTTGTAAAGGGAAGGAGTCTTGATTTTGAAAGACTCAATGAAAATGATTTCGATTTGAATATATGTAGATGGATTAAAATTCAAGGGTGGACTGACTTTATGAGTTGCAGAGAGAAATGCTATATAAGGATGGTTAAAATATTGTTCTACAACTATGATTCAAAGTTGAAAAAATCATGGATCGGGGATGGAGTAATAGATTTATCTCCTAGAACATAAGAGTGTGTCTAAATCTCCCTATACTTGAAAGAGAAGAAAATGATTGGCCAACCTAGAGAAAATAATTATTTTCAGATGTGGTTAGAACAGAAATTGTTGAAGAAGTAAAGAGTCTACATCCCATCTTTTTGGAAAAAAGTATGAGAATGACCCACATTTTGCTCATCAACAACCTCTTTCTAAAAACAGGAAGTAAAGATAACATTTTTGAGAAAGATGCCAGAATGTTGTGGGCACAGAAAAATGGAAAGAAAATAGATCTGGCAAAGACTCTCAAATCATTTGCTTTAAGTTAAAAGCAATAACAAATTTCCTCTTCCTTATAAATGATTCTAACAAAATTCCTAAGAAGAGGAGCAGTAGATTTGATATCTGAAGATAGAGAAGAATTTAAAAATTCAGATTTCATGACTGAGGTGGATATGAGGAAAATAGGTCCCAAAATGACTAAGCCATCCAAGAGAGCAAGATTCGAAGGTGGAACAATCGAAAGAAGAGAAAATAGAATTACTTGAAATAAGTGTGGAAATAAGAGAAGAAATTATATGGGAGAATCTAGAACCAATTCTCACTGACAAAGTAGAGGAGATGATAACAAAACTAAGAGAAGAACAAGTGGTTGTTAAAATGAGAGAGCCTACAACTGGAGTTGTTGAGACTAGAAGAGAAACTGTAAATGTAAGAGATGAAGTTTAGACAGCAGTAACACATATAGCTACTGTAGAAGCAGCAACAACAACACATGCAGCCACTGCCAAAGCAACAACAGAAACAGCAGTAGAAGCAATAGCTTCTCCACTCACAAAAGCTTCTCCACTCATAGAAGTAGTAGCACCTCCTTCTCCAAGAGGGCCTTCATCCTCCACTCACAAAAGTTTTGAGAATAGGCTGAGAAATATTGAAGTTTCTATTTCTGCTCTAAACATCAAGATGGATTCAGTATGTCAAAAGTTGGATACTTTGACCTGTTTGGTTGAGTCCATCAAACATCAATCAAAGCCTGTTCAATCCTCTTCTCCATCATCACCTGTCCATGATCTCAGACCTTCTTCACCCTTGAGATTCCCTCAGTCTCATCATTCTCCATCTCATCATTCCTCACCCTCCTCTCCTGTTCATGATTCTACACCTACTTCACCCATCAGGTCTACTCACGCCACGAATACTCCCTCCTCTCCACATCTCACGTTTGATACTTCTTCACTTGCAACAACTCCAAGTATTGAAATTCTTCTATCTCCATATTCCTCTCCTCATCTCACATCTCACACTTTTCCACTTGCAACTTCTCCAATTGTTGTAGTTCTCCCATCTCCATGTTCCCCTCCTCAGCCTTCTACTTCCACTTCATCTTCATCTGACTTAGTATCCTCTATCTCTGAGTCAACTATCTTACTTACCAAAATTCTAACATCCATGAAGTCCACTCTCAAGAAATCTTCTCACTCCTCTCCACAAGAAACTCCCTCTCCTCCATCTACTACTCAAGTTGCATCACCTCCTTCTCCAAGTCCATGATGTACTACTCAATCCACTTCCTTCAGTCCTATTAAGACTACACAACCATCTCTTTCTTCTCAATAGATAACTCCCCCTTTCATAAAAACCTCTAATGCATTCTCCTCAAGAACTTCCAAAAGTCTCTAAGGTTCCTACTAAGGAATGTAAGTCAGACATCATCCCCACTGTAATATCACTCAAGCTAACATATAAAATTCAGCATCCCAAACTTCCCAAATCGACACCTTCAACTGCTAGGACTCTAGGGAAAAGAATAAAAATGAATCTCTAGGAAGTTGAACACAGGCATTTGATAAATCAAATGGATGCCCAAATTCTCGAATCCCAAAATGGGTCAGTCACTCTCTCTAATCTTCCTTTCTCGGATTTTGAAGATCAGGATTTTCTCAACTATATTACAATAATGAAAGGTCCAATCAAGAAATTCAAACCTAAACCACTCCCAGATGGTGATGGGATCATAGATAAAATACAAAGTGATTACATCCCACCCACTTTAACCATCCCACCTCCTCCATCCCCACACAATCCTTCACTTGGAATTAGTTTAGGACCAATGGATTATAGGATTTCTTTTCATGTTGTAACTAACACATCCGACCCTAACTTCATTTACCTTCCAAAAGATGTGTATCTATAGCATAGGAAGATGCACCTTGATGCATATATGCTTGGTCTTCCTCCTCCCTTTCCAGAGTTTACATGCCCTCTGTATAGGCAAAACTCAGGATTATTGCTTGTCCTGAACTATAAAAGGAAATTTCCATAGTCTCCACAACTCACTTCAAAACATCAGTTGCTCCTACTTCCATTTCCACCCCTCAGCTTCCTCCATTCAAACCTCCTTCTTCTAGAATCAAAGTTCCAATTTTTAAGTCCAAACCTCCCCCCCATAAGAAAACTTCAGTTTCTAAATGTTCTTCTACTAACATACCCCCTTCTTCCACCCCCTCAGCTTTCTCCATCCATACCTCCTCCTTCTAGAAATAAAGTTCTAGTTTCTAACCTAAGCCCTCACTTGGCAAAACCAGAACACCTTCATACAAACCACTTCCTCCTCCCATCTACTTAGACCAAGAGGAATATGCTCGGAGACTTAGAGCAAATAAAAAAGTTCATGAAGCTAGGCAGCTCCCCAACTACTCTGAGTTGCTTGGGCCTAAATACTTGGCTCATCTGGAGCTTACCCTTCCCCTTATGCTTCCAATAGCACTACTGGTTGTATCGACATAGGCTCAATCGATTCTAGCAATAATGGTCACAATAGAAATAAGTCCTGAAGTATCTTTCTTGAATCTAACCAATAGGAGCCCAAATCCAAGAAAAAAATCTCTTTATGTCACAGAGATGTTATCTATAATTTTGATATGTACTCATTGATTCTTATACTTCCACTATAATCTATAATTTTGATATGTACTCATGGATTCTTATTCTTACACTGTGTATAGAATGGTTATTATCTTATGGAAGGCAGTTAGTAGCTTTTCTCATTTTATTTTTACTGGAAAACTAATATAAGGAATGGTCTTTCCAAGCTTTTGATTCTGCTAGATGTGGGTTAGTCCATTTGTAGTCAAATTTGGGAATCAAACTGCAAGATGAAGGCTTCTAAATCTTACAAATGAGTGGCGAAACATCCCATGAAGATCAAAACTAACCATTTTGGGAGAGAAATTCAAAGTTAATATTCAATTCCCTCAAAGTTTTTAACTTGGCTTGAAGGACATGCAACATTGTAAATTAAAACATAACAACCATCTCTTCTTCCATGAATGTGTAAATCAATAGGAACTGAGGGCAAAAGACATATCCGGGAATGGTTCATCCATGTCCTGATTTATAATCCTGGACATGGGATATGAATTTGGACATGAATGAATGATTCCCAAACATGGGCAGGTCCACTATCGCACGTGGAGTTCATCCATGTCCGAATTTATAATCCTAGACATGGGATATGAATTCGTACATGGATGAAAAGTTCCCAGACATGGGTAGGTCCACTGTTGCATGTGGAACCGTTCATCCATGTCTGGATTTATAATCCTAGACATGGGATATGAATCTGGATATGGATAAATGGTTCACAGATATGGGCGGTCCATTGTTGTACATGGAACCGTTCATCCATATCCAAATTTATAATCTTGGACACAGGATATGAATATGAACATAGATGAATGGTTCTCGAACATGGGCAGGTCCACTATCACATGTGAAACTGTTCATCCTTGTCCTGATTTATAATTTCGGACATGGAAAATGAACCTGGAGATGGACTCCTCTCCTTAGTAGTGTCCAGAATGGCATGAAGTTGGTCCTTTTAGACAGCTGACTATTTCTCAACTTAAAAGGAATAATTTTTGATGTATTCCGTTAATGAATTTTTCATGTGCAACACCAGTCAGGAGTCTCATTCAATGCGACTTTTTGGAGGCTTGTTGGAAGGCTAGAGAGTGTTTATTTTCAAGGAGATGTATGCATCCTCATTAAGGTGGAGGAGAGTGCATTCCGAGGCTAAAATTAATTTATGCATTAATTTGGGTGCAAGTTAGACACCTATCATCCCAGCCTTTCTTCTCCAAGTCCAGAACTTCTCAGGCCTTCTTTTATTCCAGCCATTACTACTAATGGAAAACAGGAAGCCAAATGTTTGGTGGGGGTCATGAAATATAACTTTAGAGGAGAGGGTCTTACGTAGAATTGAAGAACTACGCAGAGATATACAAATGCTGCAGACTTCACTACGATGATTACAACTCATCGAGCAAGACATGATTCTTTCATTGGCAGAGTACTTTTTTGAGGTAAACCATGAATGTCAATGATTGCAGGCCAAGATCAACAATGCTACAAGAATGGCGAACCGTACCTAACATTCTGCACCTGACCACTTTTTTGGCTCCAATCACCATGAATAAGATAGCTCCTCCAAGAGTTGGAGACGACGTACACATGGTTAGATACCAATTTCTTCCATCAATGCTCTTGGTTGTTAGCATACTCTTTGGTCTTCTCTTTGCTGGCCAGATCATAGATTCCTCGTTTGACATACATCACCGGCCCTATTTATTTTAATTTTGATGTCCATGCACAACCGTTTAAATGCCTAGAAAATTGTGAATATTCCATCATCGTTTACGATGCATCAATTTGTATAGGAGTGTCAGTTGGGTGCTGGGAACTTAACAATATACAGGTATTTATTATTGTTTGGTGATACTAACTTGAATTGATATCCATCCCGTAAGAGATTTTCTTTAATAGCCCAAATGACATTTGAAGCATTTCATACCTCATCTTCCTCAACGCTGAAAAACTCTTGTATTATGAAGATGTCTAGATCTTCAAATAACGGTCCTTGGGATGCATTATTCACAACACCAGTGGATCGGGGTAGATTAACGATCGGTGGTCTAGAGTATGAGGTATTTAATTGAAAGGTAAACTTATGGATATACAACAACATTAGGAAATGATGATAGCTTTGGCGCGAACATATATTGTCCTGAACCAAGATTGGGTTTAGCTAGAAAGAGAACTTGAAGGACGACAAGAGATGATTCATCACCTTTCTCAGACCTGCCCCAAACTAATGCCTAACCCGGACCGACTACGTGAAACATTACTGCAAATGGAGGTTGCATGCCCTTTGATAGATTTTTCAAAGCTTTGAAGTATTGTAGACAACCATGAAGACTCTTAACTCATCTTCAAGTTAGTAAAGGGTGTGAAAAAAGATGGCATGTATTTTTGGTAGTTATTTTGATGTATCTTTTGATCTTTTTACTTGTGTAAGAAGCATGAGGCAAGCACTGGTTAGTTTACAAATACAATAATTATTGGAAGGGACTCTATGTAAATTTCATCTTTGGTATAAATACTTAGATGGGTCACGAACATATGAATCGACTATAGAGATTCGTTATAACAGTTGTTATAATAGAAGAGTGCTTTTTAATCTAGTGTCCAACTTCATGCCATTCTAGACACTACTGAGGAGAGGAGTCCAAATCTGGGGTTCATATCCCATGTCTGGGATTAAAAATTCAGACTTGGATGAATGGTTCAACGTGCGACAATGGACTTGCCCATGTCCAAGAATCATTCATCCATGTCCGAGATTATTTATTAGGACATGGATAAATGGTTCCGTGCACGACAGTGGACCTGCCAATGTCCAGAAATCGTTCATCCATGTCCGGATTCATATCCCATGTCTGGGATTATAAATCCGGACATGGATAAACGGTTCCGCATGCGACAATGGACCTGCTCATGTCCGAGAACCGTTCATCCATGTTCGAATTCATATCCCATGTCCAGGATTATAAATCCTAACATGGGACATGGATCTCCATGCGACAGTGGACCTGCCCATGTCTGGATTTATATCCCATGTCCAGGATTATAAATTCGGATAAGGATGAACCATTCCGCGCGCGATAGTGAACCTGCACATGCCTGGGAACCCTTCATCCAAGTCTGGGTTCATATGTCATATCCGGGATTATAAATGGACATGGGACGTGGGACGTCGAACATGTACAATGAGACATGGGACATGGGATATGGGCCATGGGACGTGGACATGGGACATGGGAGGTGGGTCATGGATAGTGGGAATGGGACATGGAACACCAGACATGGACAGTGGAACATGGGACATGGGACATGAGACATGGGATATGGTATTGTAAATCTGGACATGGATGACCAGTTTCCCATGCAACAGTGGACCTGCCCATGTTCGGGAATGGTTCATCCAAGTCCAGGATTATAAATTTGGACTCGGATGAACCATTTACGATGAATAACCTTTTTTGACTCATGCCTCGAATCAAACCTTCATATCTGGGATGTAAATTTTTTTAAAACCAAGAGGACAAGCTGAACAAAGAAGCGCAATGGCCTTCCAAAGGCCCCAAATCACAATAACACAACAAAGACCTTCCTTGGTCTAATCACAATAGGTGCTTATAAATAACCGTCTAAAATTGCATTTCAAGAAAAAATATTATAAAAAATGCAAGTTGAAGATAAATGTGTCAACAGACTCCATCAAAGAGAAGTACTTCATTGTCTACATAAGCTACACTATGACAACTATAAGCACTATAAAACATAAAATACATAATCTTCTCTTACATGCCTCGACCTTTGTCTCCAACACCTTGTAATTGGCCTCATATCGTGAAAACTTCTCTCTAGTGTGCTGCATTTCTTGAACTTTTGATTTTAACTATCAGTTCTCTTCACACATAGCATACAAATGACTATTCAACCTCCTGATCTCATGCATTTGATCTCTTCCAAATTGATGCTTTCTATCAGTCAGAGGGGGATCCACTCATCGAAAAAAGGAACATTTGCTGGGACCATCCTGTAAAAAGATAATTAAACACTTGTCAATTACATCAGTATATTTATACAAAACACTAAAGAGAAGTATAAAGACACTCACAAAATAACATGCACAACTAAGAAATTGCCTCCTTGGGTTCTTAGCCATATAAGAAGTCAAGATACGTGCTTCAAAACTGCATTTACAAAAATCTCTTGTAGAATATATGATGAACTTGTACCCTTGGATGAAGTCATATGAAGTACTCTACGCAAGCCAGTGAGGATTCCATTAGCATGTCATCAGCATAACAACCCAAATATATACACAAAACTTTAATATAATAAAAGGTAAACATAAAGTACCTTTCTAATCAAGATTACCATAGGATGAATCGATCACATGATTGAAACTTCTCATCAATGGATAATTTCCTCTATTGTGCCCAATGACAATATTATTGCAACCGCGATACAACCTAACAATTCTGATTCTCTCAGCCACCTCAATTGTTGGCTTAAATCTCTTACTAGTCCAACCTTTTGTTTTCACAATGTGTGGATCCAGTATCGCATTTGGTTGGGAGTTGTGGTTATATACCCCATCAATTGGGGCATTAATTGGTGGGGTTACCATATCATCATTTGAGGGTAGCATTAAATTAGGCTGATGTACAACCCTCGCACTTTCATTATTGAAGTTGGCACCACTCCCTTCACTATTATCACCTATATCTAAGAAATGTTCTCTTTTATATTCTTCTATTGATTTTTGAATCTTTTTCATGCCTTCAAAAATAATTTCATAAAGAGCCAAATCGCTAGTCCCATCACACATAATTTTACCACATTCTTGCATTAAGTTGTGGTGCCGTATAATCTTTGAATTTTCACACTTGATGTTGTGGCACATTATTGTTATATGATCTTTTTCTTAGGTCTTTGGGTCTACCTCTTCAATATTAGTTTTTCAAGCATACTGAAGATCCCTCATGCACAAAATACTACAAGAATATGTGTACACACTATCCCTGAAAACTCTCACTTTTTGCATGAACTTGTGACCATCGTGCTTGTATTGTCCCATTCAACTCTTCTAACCCTTTCAAGATGACCACTTGAGTATCTATGAACAACATATTGATCTATATGACCATCTGACACACTAATTTGTGTAAGATAATATTGGCATTGCTTGAACTCTTTTTGGAATTCTAAAAAAGTTTCCTTTGTATACACTATTGGCATGTCACACCCAATAGTGTGCTGTATTTTCATAACTGGCATGCCATATATTATTTTATAATTAGCATCTATTTCTGCCCAATGCCTTCCTTTAGCAACCTGTTCATATGCACAAGCAAATTCTAACAATTTCATGTTGCGATACATATATTTATCAAATAACGAATTCATTCTCTCAGATCTCCCTATAGTTGTCATACCAGTTAAAAAATGACATCTAACACAAGCCATAAGTACCAATCATATTAGCCCATGCTTTTTCAAATTCATCTGATGTCTTACTTTTGCTTATACAATTAGACCAAGTCTTGTAAAAAGTTGGATTGTTATGGATCACACTATTCATCTTTTCATTAAATTTTTTATTCAAGTGCCATATGCAAATAACATAGTGGATTTGAAGGAATACATCTCTTACAGTTACTAAGATAGCAGCATCTTAGTCAGTCACTGTTACTTTAAGAGGTATATCTCCCATCATATCAAGTCATGCTTTGAATAACCATTTAAAATTAATTGTAGTCTCACCAAAAAGCAGTCCCACACTAAGTAATATTGATTACTTGTGATGGTTAACACCAACAAATGGTCCAAATGGCATATTGTATTCATTTGTCTTGTACATTGTGTCAAAACACACGACATCACCAAATGCCCCATAATTAATTTTAGCTACACCATCAACCTAAAAAAATAATGTTAGATGTCCTTCCCCATCCAATTATAGGTTGAAACTAAATTGAGGATCAATCTTTGATTGACTCTAAAAGTATTGTAACAAAGCATCTAACACCCCCCCCCCTCCCCCCCACCCACTAAACTTGGATTGACGTTACCTTTCGTAAGCATTTCTAATGTCTAACTATGAAAACCCCAAATTTTCTAACTCACCTACCTCACAAGCCATAAAGTTTAACACCTTTGCTACACCAACCCCAACTTGATTCAATCCTTCCGCAATATCTACTTGACAATCTAGCACATTCCAATGTGATCGTAAACAATGGGATTTATAAGGTTATTCTAGACCATGGCTATGTTCGGGTACAAATCTTATGACAACCCACATATCACAATCCCCATGTTTAGAAATCTCAAACAATGTCATGCAATTACATCTGGTGAGACATCTCTCTTTATACTTTCGCTTTTTCTTTTTTATGGGTTTAACATTTGAACCTTCATGTGGACCACTTGAGTCAACTGCCGGGTAATCTACTTCAATGGGTTTGGCTTTCCTTAATCCCTTTTTAGAATATTTAAAAACCTAAGCATATACGTCTCCATTGACCATCTATCTTGCATAGTTCTTTCTAATATTAAACCTACATAATTTTGCATAGCCGTTTATTGGATAACTTAAAATTATGTGCCCTTGGTTTACACCAGGAGCGATTCAAATCACACAGGGAGTGAGGCAAGGTAAGTAATCAACTACACAATGTGAATAGATAGCGATGGGCTACATTTAATTAGTATTTTAATGGACCACCTTAATAATTTTTGGTTGAACCAATCAAATTAAAAATGTAATTAATATATCTAAAAATATCTTCCTTAAATTCTAGTGGAGCCACAACCCCACCACGCTAGGAGGCTCTACCACACTACTAAGGCTCTAGCATACCACCAAGGCTCCACTTTGCCACCAAGGCTCTGTTATGCCAGCTGTGCTCTGCAATGCCAGGCTCCACCATGCCATCAAGGCTCCATCATGCTAGCTGTATTCTATAATGCTAGGCTTCCCTCAAAATGGTGAAGGAAGGCTTTCCACAAAATGGTGAAAGTAGGTTCTTTCCACAAAATGGTGAAGGCAGGCTCTCCACAAAATGGTGAAAGCAGGCTCTTGCTATAAAATGGTGAAGATAGGCTTCCCCCAACATCATGAAGGCAGGCTCTCCCCCAAAATGGTGAAGGCGGGCTCTTCATAAATTGGTGAAGGTAGGCTCTCTCCACAAAATAGTAAAGGCAGGCTCTCCACAAAATGGTAAAGGCAGGCTCTCTCCATAAAATGGTAAAGGCGGGCTTCCCCCTAAAATGGTGAAGGCAGATTCCATTTCCCAAATTGCACTCTTGGGAGGAGGTGAGAATTTCTAATTTACCCTTGGAGGTGAAGGTAGACTCTATTTCCCAAATTGCCCTCTTGAGAGGAGGTGGCCATTCCTAAGGTGAAGGCAGAGTCCAAGCCTACCCCTCCGTTTTCTTAAGAGAGATAGAGATTTTTTTAAAGGAGCTTAAAAGACTCTTTAAGAGGTAGGTGCCTCCCTTGACGCCAGTGGCCTTTGGCCATTGATAATTTCTCTAGTGCACGAGGGCACTCTGCCATGGCCCCACCATGGTACACACGTGGGTCCACCTACGCTGTGGTAATGGTGGGTCCCACATGATTAATGGATAATAGGGTAATGTTGAATTGGACACTAAAACTTGTTAAACCCTGATTAAACCCTGTGAATGGCAAAATAGCTTTGGAAATGCCCCACAAAATAGGAAAATAATGATATTATCTTAAATTAATTAAGAACTATCATTAGCATTAATCATTGCTATTAGTATTAATTATGATTAGGCTTAATTAACTCAAAGTGTAATTAAGTTTAATTCATTCAACCTAATTCTACAATCTCTCATAAGATAATGGCGGAGATTTCCCACTTCTAGTTTTCCATGGGATAATTGAAAACACCATTCAACAACTCATTCAAAAGCCTAAGTCTAAGACTAAGTCACTGAGTCATGACTCACTGAGTCAAACCTTAGCAAATACTATTCACTAACTCATTCAAAAGCCTAAGTCTAGGACTGAGTCACTGAGTCATGACTCACTGTGTCAAACCTTAGCAAATATTATTCATCAATTCATTTAAAAGCCTAAGTCTAGGACCGAGTCATAGAGTCATGACTCATTGAGTCACTAAGTCATTGAGCCATGACTTACTGAGTCATGACTCACCAAGTCAAACCTTAGCAAAACCACTTCAAATAAGCTAAATCCAGTCATCCTGGTCTTATTCTTCCTAAGCTTCTCATGGGTAATTGAGAGAGCTGAGCTAAACCCAATCTACCTAGCCCACTCTTCCTAAGCTTCTCATGAGCAATGTGAGAAAGCCAAACCAAACCTAGGTCACCTGTTTTATTTTGGTCTTTTTTAGGTCTAAACACAATAGAGATCATCCAATCCTGAGTCCTTCCGGAATATACCAATTAGGTCACAAACCACTTCCTGTCTTTATGGTTTCTTACAGTTTAAATAATAAAAATCACTCGGTCTTGATTCCATCCAAAATAAACCAATCGGATCAAAATACTCATTCTTTAGTTTGATCTAGTGTCTAGCAACCTAGTCTAAAGCGGTGTCATCCTATCCACCCATTGACATGAGATGATCTCCTAAATATCAAGTCATCGTAATGTGTTTGATGATCCCAAAGATAGCACACATTCATTTTGAAAGGGTGTGTGTTTTATTTTTGGGTATCTAAGATACATTGTACTTTTTCTTTTAATCAAGGGTTTTCTCCCATTGTGGAGATGTAATTAGGACCACTTGTGGTCTGGGATGTGAATATATAATTTCTGATGTACACAGCAAGTGTAATCAATTGAGGACAATCAATAAAAACAAAAATTGTTTGATTCATTATGACAAATCTTTATGTTGTTCCATTTTGTTTTTCTCTTTTTGTACTTGTTACAAAAATAATGAACCCAACGTGAAACATCTCACTCTTCATCTTTAAGGAAAAGTAATGTCAGTGCGTTCTAGAGACCTTATTTTTCATGGAACTGACTAAGCTCTTCTTTTGGTCACAACAAGATCTTTAGCCACCTTCACTCCCTTTCATTTCAAAAGCTCAATCCTAATGGTGTCATCGCTCACATTTGGATTCTTCCCAGGTGGTGGCTTTGCCAAATACACTCCCTAAGACTTTGATAGGAGTGTCCCTCACTCCTTCATTATGGTGTCGATCGGCTCGACACTAATTATTTACAAGGGGGACTTGGCAGCTTCAATTGCTACCTCATCAAAAGCTGTCACACTAGCTCCTAAGACCACCCTAGTAGCACCTAAGGTCGCTCTAACAGCTCCCAAGGTTGCTTCCTCTGTCTCAACCTCCACCAACAACGAGGTTGAGAAGAAACATAAGAAAAACAACAAGCAGAGGTGAAAGACTATTTCTCCTCACATTCCTCAAATTATTGGAGATGAGCTCATCTTCAATGCTACTCTAGACCCTTTCAAGAATGGGAATACTTAAGTTTCCGCTTCCATAAAGTAAAAGAAGTTCATAGCTCTCTAACTTCCTAAGACAATGAAGGGGAGGCAGACACTAGTTCCCATCGATCCCAAACATGCTTATAGCCTTAGGAGATATGCATTGAGCAAGACTCCCAAAGGGTGTGCTCAGCCTTCCAAAGGAACAATAAAGAGGAACAAATCCAGGAAGAGGTCAACCCATAGGTTGACCATTCAGGAAAAGAAAGAAAGATGGAAGCTACCTTCTGAGAAGCACATTGCAATAGTAGCAAGACTATCTCCATCCCAAGATGAATGCTGAGGCAATAACATGTTTGTTGTCCTAGCGAATCTTTCATGTTCTCAGAGAAGAGAGATCGATAGGACAGGCACCCTTCAGATGCCAAGAAAGGCATCAAAGGAAGAGAAAAGAGAAAGAAGGGCTAACTTTGGTAGCCCAAAGTAAAGAAACCAGAAGAAGAGGAAGGTGAAACCTGTTACTGTCTGCACCACTTCAGCTGACAGGGATCTGTCGCTGGCATTGCTAGCCCACCTTGTTTGAGGATGCTTATGAGGTCAATGACTATGCTTATGGTACCTCCCCTAATGTTCCATTCTTTGTTAGAAGATAATGTGAGAGAGGATCGGGCATCCGCATCTCCTTATCAATTGATCCATACTCATCAATCATTTCCAATAGTCACATCATACATGACTAAGGGTAATGAAGCTACTACATCCATAGAGGAGATAACTAAATGATTGGAGCAACTAGAGGTTGAAAACCAGCATTTGCGAGAATTATGGGCGTAATAAAATGCTGGCCAAACTTCCAATTCTGGTCAACCTTCTAATACTGCATATCCTCTCAACGCTTCATCTATAGGAACGGCCATGCCACTGCGACTGTTTGTCTTCTATCCACCAAGAGTAGACCCTATAGAGGCTGAAGGCCAGTCCCTTATTTGCCCTATTGCCTCACCTTAGCAACCACCTAATATCAATCTCCGTGCATGGCCATTTGGTGTGAACATTCAACCACAATAATTCGATGCAAGTGTGCAGCCACCACCATTTCAGATGAAGGTGGATTCATTGGCCCATTTCAATGAAATAATGAATGATTGGATAGCTTAAAGGCAAATAAACTTACCTTCTCAGATGCCCAACATATAGCATCAGCCTTATCCTCTAGAAATTGAGAATGAGCCATTCCTACTAGACTTCAAAATGGTAGATTTTCATACATTTGATGGAATGGACAATCCTCAATACCATCTTACCATTTTCAATCTTAAGATGAAAAACTACATTATCTATCACAACCTCTGTTTAAGAATAGTCGGTTCCTCCCTTAAAGGGCCCGCATTCCAATGGTACTTGACACTACATGCAAGTTCAATCAAAACTTGGAATGACATGCAAAATTTATTTCTGGCTAGATTCTTTGTGACCAAGAAAGTTGTCACATAGGTGGATCTCACCCTCTTGAAGCAGGGAGATGATGAACCAGTGGAGGAATTCATTTCTCGCTAGTAGTAGGAAGCTAGCAAATGTGAGGTAACTTTAATAGAAGAGTAAAAAGTCTACTTATGCCGTAATGACATCAAGGTCAACCTTGCGATTCTGGTGAATGAGCAAATCACCATCTTTTAGGCGCTGGCCAACGAGGTAAATTGAAAAGAACGATTCCTCTCCCTCTCTGGAAAAATTAAAGTTTAGGATGATAAGCAGAAAGAAAATATCTTTTGGCTTAAGAAGAAAGAGTTAAAAAAAGGAGAACCGAACATTTTTGTCAATAACACTGAGATCAAAACTGGTGATAATGATAGATATCCAAAGAAAAGGAGATCCTAGAACCAAAATACCAATATTCTGATGAGGAGTTCATATCAATTCTATTAGGGCTCATTCAATCAGGCAATATAAAGCTACTGAAACCCTTATTCCTAGCGAAAATAAATAAGGTGCACCATCCCCTATACTGTCATTACCATCGGGGTATCAATCATCTGACGGTAAAATGCAAGACAGTAAGGAGAATTATTAATCATTGCATGAAGAGTGGAATCATTACACCAAAGAAGGATGCACAGGCAACATCTAACAATATATCGGTAAAAGAAATTTCCTAATGTAGTAATGTTGAAACTAGAATTTGATCGTCAGTTCCCTAAAACCTCTAGCCAAGAGGTACAGAGAGAAATTATGGTTGATGACAAAGGTTGGGATCTTGTTTGCCCGAAAGACATCCCACAGGTCCCGTTAATTAGGTGCAAGGGACGGAATTGTTAGATTAAGCATGCAAAGCAAAGAAAGGGAAGAACGCCTGAAAGATTTATTCCCATATTTTGAAAGAATACATTGTTGGTCATCATGGTTCCAACCATATATCATTAGGGATTACCTCCAGCCCGAGAGGCTCAAATTTTTCTATAAGAAAATAATGGGAAAAAAGAAGAGAAGAGCCTGCCTTGACTAAGACTGCCTAAAACTTTATACTTGGGGGCCATCACCATTGCTTTCGTCGGCTGCAGATGAAGTATGGATGTTATTTTGGGATAACTTACCAGATTTGGGAACTGGGAATAACCCAAGCTTTGATAAGGATAATTTGTTTGAATATCCAGTAGTGGCATCTTGCTATCACATAGGCGAAGGCAAGGCCTCCATAAGCTAACCAAACAGAAAGCGAGAACATTCTCGTAGAAGGCGCGATCGCCAGAGGGAGCATCGGCATTAAGGGTTCACTTTATTCAATGTTGGTGATTCACCCGCTACACACCTCCTCCATTATGCTGATGAATGTTGTGAAGAAAATTCAAACCTTGCAAAAATGCATCAGAATTTTGAAAACTCACATTCTCCGGAAGTAAAGAAAAATTGGATCCAAATTCTGGCAATACAGGGCACTAAAGAATGGGTCCCCTTACAAAATATGTTCCTGTTATGCTTCCTTTCAAAAAGAAAGGAAGGAATCAGGAAGTCCCTTATTAATTGGGACCAACATTTTGGCAAGAATACAACCAATTATATTCACAAATGGAAGGACGCTGCTTGGAGTGATCCCCAATTACTTGATTGCCTAGAAGTAGAAGAAATCCATCTTTGCTTAGCAAAGAGAGCCTATTTTCACCATCGAATGTCATTTGGCTTCATAGAGGCCTTCGATCAGGTTGAAAAGAAGAAGATGAAGGTGATGGATGACCCACCAAAAAAGCAAGTGTTCACAGAATCACACATTGCAAGGGTCCTCGAATACCTACACTACATGAAGGCTCCTATTTTAACAACAATTCTAGAAATTAAGCAAATTCGTTACTTAGGGTAGCCCATGATGAAATTGTTCAAAGAACACTACAAGGCTGTAATTAGAAACTTATTCTAGTATCAAGCCTTCGGTGCGAATAGTGTCCCAGAACAAGACATGCAATTAGGAGCTTCCAATTTTCATTAGCTGATAATAGTCATGCCCTAAATTGGATTATGACATTGCTGGTCGAATCATTCAAATCTTGGGAGGTGTTAATTGAAGCATTTATACATAGATATCATACTACACTTCTCAGTTCTTTAAGGCTCAAGTGCGAGAAATTCATCCTCTTGAAGGGGAGCATCTGTATGATTTCGCCTTAAGATGGTATAACGTTTACCTTTATTGCCCTGTATTGTGAGAAGAAAAGCACATAATATGGGAATGCATTGTTGCATTGGGAAATGCTTTTCCATTGCCTAAAGAGGTACCTACTTCATTTCTTGGACTGCTTAAGGAGTTGATCCAAAAGTCATTAGAACCTATGGAGGTATCTTGTAACATGACAAATATCATGCCAAATGGAGAGAATGCTCTACAAGAAGCATCTGAATCACCTAAAGTAATGGTCGTGTTATGATCCGGGAAGAATATAACTCAAGACAAAGGAAAGGCACCAATGCAAGAAGAGTCGGTGCCTGGAGCTCTTTGTCCCCCTATTAAAGAAAGGGAAGCTCTAGAGCTCACAAATAAACCAAAATATGATGTTGTAGCTCACTTGTATAGAATCCTAGCAAGACTGAGTATATACGACACACTACTGCTCTCTAAAGAGTCTTGGCAAGCGCTTATAAATGTGTTGATAGATGGGTCTATCAAGGACTTGTACTTGGCAGAGGTTGCTAATACAATTGAATACAACCAGACCATCACTTTCACAGATGATGACTTATTGCTTAGAAGTACAGAGCATAACCATCCATTATTTGTAAGTGGCAATCTAGTGCGAGAAATGATTAACTGCATTATGCTGGATTCAGGATCTGCGGTGAATATTCTTCCACTCAAAGTACTGAAGCACATTGGGATGTGCCCATCTATTCTCAAAAGCAGCACCTTGGTGATTCAAGGCTTCAGCAAAGATAGTCAAAGGACTATGGAGACTATCACCTTGAGCCTTAATATTCAAGGATTTCTTACAAAAGTCAATTGCCATGTCATTAATGCGCCAACATCCTTCAATCTGTTGTCGGAAGGCCATGCCGATACCAATTCATGGCATCCATGGTGCACCAATGCTTTAAGTTCTACTAGGACGGTATAATGAGCCACATATTGGCTGATGTGTGGCCATTTACAATTTTAGAGACGTTCTTCTCAGAAGCCCAATATTAAGAGTTGACACCGAATGAACTAGAACAGCTAAAAGAATCGGCCAAGCCAACTATGGATAGAAGGCGACAACCATTTACTACCACAAGAGAAGGGTGTGCATCATAAGAACCCTCATCATGGGCTTTATTTCCATGGGCGGCCCCATTCCTAATGTTTTCAATGCCATTATCTTCGCGCTTTGAGATTGCAACAAGCATCGTACAAGAAGACAAGTTAAAAATCATGAAAGAGTTGGAAGTGCTCTAAGTAGATGATGGTGATGAAGATAGGTCGTCAATTCAGCACCCACAATCATCGTAATACCTAGTCACTCCTGCCCTAGCACTAGCTTCGCTTATTTAGAATGTGTTCAACTGGAGGCCAATTGCATGTTCCTCAACTCTGTAATCTTTTGCCTTCAAGGCTGGGACGTCGACACCAAGACCATTTGGAAGAGGACGTGGGAGAGGGTTGGCTAGACCATCAATAGGCAAGGGGCAAGCCATACCCCCAACTCTTTGCAAGCTTACATGCTGCCACAACCAACACCAGTCGAAAACACCCAGTTCCAGATCAACACTCCGAGCTCAAGGAGAACAATAACTACTCTTCCAAAATTATCACCTTCAGTGTCAAGCTACTCTCAAGTAGTCTCAAAACCAACATAGTCTTTATGTTTTGAGATTAACACTGGGAACACCAATCAAGCAAAGCAAGAGACATCCTCCAATCTCAACACCAAAAGGAGGAAATTGGAGAAGAAAAAATATAATCCATGTTGGTTGAGTACAATTGGCCACTGACTCAACTAGCGGAGTCAAAAATCATTCAGGGCAGAGAACTTAAACCGCAGTCCCAAGCAAAAAAAAGGAAGATTAGTATTCAAGGAGATGGACTTGCCTTATGGACAATGTCGTACTTCTGATCTTCTACCCAAGAAATTCCTATCTGCTAAAATTTTTGAGAAATTCATTAAGGGATGCAGAAGGATGATTAACCTTGTCGACATTTATCCTGATAAACCCTATATGTTAGTAACCAGTTCACTCATCTTGGTTCCAATTAAAGGAAAATTAAAGGGTCTCCAGTATCTAAGAGATCAAACAAGTTTTGGTGCAGACGATGATATTGGCATGGACAATGATGAGGAGTATACCTTGGATTGCTCCTGTGTGAGTATCAGGTCAACTGTTAGTCCCACTGCTACTGAGTCCAAGACATCAAAAACGTCATCCATCCTATCAATAATTGCACATTGCTATATGGTTTCCCCCTCTCACCATGCACCAATAGAAGAGGAAGAATCTGAGTCCGATGACAAAGAATCACAAACAAGTTTGGATGGACCTGATGATATAGACAACAAAAAAGTTGTTGATGACCCATCAATTCCTAAATCAGAGTTGTGAACGGTGAATGAGACTCAGGAATCCGATCATAAGCCAAACCCTGACTATTCAGAGGAAAAAGAATACAAAGATTCTAATTTTTCCTTAGAAGAAATAACCTATGGCGTAGCTCCACCAGGATTAGAAGATGGCGAACAACCAACAATCGATGAACTTGAAGAGTTCAACTTAGGTACAGATGAAGATGAGCGCCTTACCTTCATCACCAAATCTTTGCTAGAACATGAAAAGAAATTGCTAATGGATCTGCTTAGGGAATTCAAAGATGTCTTTACATGGATGTACTCTAAAATGCCTGGGTTAAATCCGGATATTGCCGTGCATTTTTTACATATCTCTCCAAGCAGACGGCCAGTAAAGCAAGCACTAACGAAGTTCAAACCTAACTTAGAGCAATAGATCATTGATGAGATCAACAACTTGTTGGAAGCCAACTTCATTGAAGAAATCAAATTCCCAAGATGGATCTCCAATGTTGTACAGTAAAGAAAAAGAATGGGCAAATCTGAGTTTGTGTCAATTTCCACAATCTCAATGAAGCCTGTTTGAAAGATGAGTTCCAGTTGCCACATACAAAACTCCTTATCAATAGCACATCGCTTTATTACACATTCTCGCCTATGAATGGTTACTTCGGCTACAACCAGATCAAGATGGCGCTAGCAGATGAGGCTTCCACTACATTCACACTCCAATGGGTGTCTTTTGCTATAAAGTTATGCTATTTGGATTAAAAAATGCAGGAGCTACTTATCAAACAGTTATGCAAGTTATTTTTCATGACATGCTTCACAAATATGTTAAATATTATATCGATGATTTGGTAGTAAGATCCAAAAGTTATGATTAACACCGTGAGGATCTACACATTGTCTTTGTATGGCTCAGGAAAAATAAACTATGCATGAACCCACTCAAATGCGCATTTAGAGTTGGGTCAGCCAAGTACTTGGGATTCATTGTTCCTCATCGAGGACTTGAAGCGGACCCGCAAAAAGCAGAGGTGATCAGAAATATGCCTCCCCCAAGGAATATAGATGATCTAGGGAGCTTGTAAGGCAAGCTATCTTATATCAGAAGGTTTGTTGCCAATATAGTGGGAAGATGTCAGTCATTACACCGGCTACTAAAGAAGGATGTGGCCTTTGTTTAGGACGAAGCTTGCCAGAAAGCCTTCGATATCATCAAAGAATGCTCCATAACCCACTGATTTTGGCTGCACTAGCCAAGGGTAAACCACTTATTTTGTACATCTCTATGAGCAAGCAATCGTTGGGGGCATTGCTCGCATAAGAAAATCAAGATGGTAAGGAAAAAGCATTGTATTACTGTTGTAGTCATCGGTTGATCAATATAGAATTCAACTATTCTCTGATCGAAAAGACATGCCTTGCCTTAGTGTTTGCAGCCCAAAAGTTAAGGCATTATTTCCTTGCTCATGAGATCCAGTCAATTTCTAAAGTGGATCTGCTCAAGTTCTTAATCACTCATCCCATGCTATCGCGACGGTTGGCAAAGTGGTCATTACTATTATCAGAATTTGACATCACCTTTATCCCGTAAAAAGTGGTGAAAGGACAAGTCCTCGCTGACTTCTTGCCAGCTCATCTAGTCGATGAAGAAGTCATTGTGTAAGAAGATTTGCTAGATGAGAAAGTATTCATTGCACAAGTCAACACTCCCTAGTAGATGTACTTTGATGGTGCTGCCAAAGCTGTCAGTGTTGCTGTTGGAATTGTTTTCATCTCACCTTAGAAAGACATCCTTTCATATTCTTTATACTTAGGAAAGAATTATACTAACAATGAAGCGGAGTATGAGACATTGGTCTTAGGACTTTAAATCACCCTTAACTTTGGGATTACAAAATTAGATATATTTGGTGATTCAGAATTGATGATCCAACAATTAACCACTAAATATTAATTTCACTAACCTAGTTTGTGCTGGTATTATGATAATATGCAAGGATTATTGGATTAACTTTTTCAAGTTAGCATTGGGCATATTCCAAGGACTGAGAATACCATCGCTGATGCTCTAGCCATTGCTGGAGGTTAAGAAGTTGTTATTAAAGTCGAGCAACGAAGTCACATTCCTGACTCATATGATGAAGAGAAAACTGAGTGGAATGTGTAGCTTGCATGGAACTGACGGTGGATGATTGGCGAACCCCATACATTGACTACATGAAATATCAAATTCCCCCATAAAACTCGCAAGAAAGGTTAGCTCTAAGAAAAAGACCTACTCGATATGTGTATTACAATAATACACTATATTACAAGGCATATGATGGACTCTGGCTCTGTTGTCTTAACAGGGAAGAGATTCAATATGCATTCATGCAAGCACATTCCAGCGATTGTGAGGGGCATCCATCTGGTTAAAGATTATACAGCCGGATCAAATGCTTAGGATACTACTCGCCTACCATGGTTTCAGACTCACTACAATTTGCCAAATCATATCTCTAATGTCAGCTTCATGGGGATATTTGACGCATACCACCTTCAGAATTGGTACCTGCAAGTATCTCTTACCATTTGCATGGTGGGAATTTGATATTATTGGTCCAATCAACCCTCCATCTTCCAAGGGGCATGCCTACATCCTAGTAGCAACTAATTACTTCTCAAAATTGGTAAAAGCTAACTTATATAAGAGAGTCTGAGCTAAAGAAATGATTAATTTTATCAAATTCAGGATTGTGTATGATATAGTAATCCATGCCAAATTACATCGGACAATGGCACTCAAATCAAGAATGAGAAAATTGAGAAGTTTTATTGAAAGCAAGGCATCAAACATGTGTTCTCTACACCATATCATCCACAAGAAAATGGCTAAGCGGAAGCATTCAACAAGGCAATCCTAAAGATTATGAAAAATGGCAGATAAGAATACGTGGCAATGACATCTCAAATTAACAGAGGCACTTTGGGCTTATCGTACCACTCATCAGACAATAACCAATGCAACTTCATATTCTCTAGTATTTGGGGCAGAGGCGGTCTTGCCCTTGGAAGTGTAATTGCCATCACTAAGAGTTGCAATGCATTCATGGTTGACAACAGATCAATAAGCCAAGTTGTGGTTCAAGGAGCTTGACGCTTTGGATGAAAAGCGATTATAAGCCAAACAAAGGATTGACCAATCAGTTAAACACCAAGCTTATCGCTCGGGTGGTCTAGTTCTTAAACTAAGAACCGAACTAATGGCGGGTGGCAAGTTAATTGGAAATTTGAGCCTAAATGGGAAGGGCTTTATGTCATCCAAGAGGCTTATGCCAATGGGTCATACAAAATTGCAAACAGTAATGGCATAGGAGAATAACCTATTAATGGGAATTTTCTAAAGTGTTACTATGCATGAACCGAGAAGGAGAAAACACTGGGGGCATTTGCTCCCCCCTTTCCTAACTCTTTCAAAGGACCTAGTCTGTACGATAGATTTAAATATCACTATGCATGAAATGTGTAAAAAAGGAAAACATATTTTTTCATTTAACACAGGTTTCACAATTACAAGTCTTCCCCATCTGGTTGAACATCTTCTAAGTTTATCCCGGGCAATTTCCTAGCTATTTTCTTTTTACAAGAATTAAAGGCTTGCCTAAACATATCCGCCATCTACTCCAGCAACGCCTCCTAGCACTTCAGCTCCGCTGTCAGCTGCTCCAAACATAACTGGCGGATTCGAGAAATCTTTGCGGCATGCTGCTTTCTTAGCACGCAAGCTTCCTGTTGCAGAGACTCCTCCCACCTAGTAGCTTCTACCTCCACTCTAGCCAGCTACTCCACATTTGCACCAACAACCGCAACAGCAGCATCACGTTCAGCCTTTGCATTTAGAAGGGATTCCTTAGCCTCCTTCCATGCAAGCACCGCAGTATCCTCTCCCTTAGAAGGGAATCCTTGGCCTCCTTTTGCGCTAGCATAGCAGCATCGCACTCGGCCTCCACCTTCTTAAGGACATCCTTGGCTTCCTTTTGTGCGAGCACCATAGCGTCCTAGCCTGCTAGAACCTCATCCTCCCTGGCTTTAAGTTTAGAAGCTATCACCTCTAGTTCATTGAAATTGACCCTCTCCTCCTTTAACTCTATCATCGCAGCGAAAAACTAAGCAATGGCGGTGTCCCATTGCTCTTGAGCAACCGCGAGCTGTTGCATTACGTGCTCCATCCGATTGATGAAGCCCTACCTTCTAATTATGTTCTGCATGATGTCTAGTGCAGAATCCACCAACAAACCATCCCAGCTCCATGCATTAGCCCAAGAATGGTCTTTGGGGCAGGCGAGCTTGGTGATAAAGACAGCCACCATCACCAAGTTCTCCAGTAGGGACATTATTGATGTCCTCCCAGTAGGAGCAACATTGGTCGAAGCAGAAGATTGGGAGGAGCTCTGACTCATGGAAGTGGCAATCCTGCTAATGGAGCTAGATCTGGGAGCTGATGAACTTGAAGCCTCTTTTGGGAAGCGCTGAGCAGGAAGATTAGGGTTGGGGCCTGAGTATGGGTGCTTTAGTGTGAGCCAACCAGTCGAGAGATAAAAAAGAGAAGAAGAGTCAATAAAGGAATATAAGGAAGAAATAAAAGATGCATGTAGACATAAAAGAAGAACACTTACCAACAAAAGCAGTGGAAGGACGAGAAGCCGCAGCAGCGTCGGGCCGAGATGCCTGCACTATTGCTTCTTCTTGTAATTTTGTCATGGTTGGCCTCCCTTGGGTCTTTAGCACCCTGTCCGCAGCCACCTTTGGAGGTGTATCTTTAGCCGAAGCCGATCTCGAGGGACAAGAAGGACCGGAAGGAGCAGTAACGGTCACCGAATGAACAAGAGAAGGTGGTGGAGACACTACTGCATAAGGCAAAACAGGAGAAACATCCGTTGGAGTAGAGCCGACAAATGGTGGAACTTCTGTTGAAGAAAGGGGAGTGGAGGCAGGACAAACAAATAGAGGAGGAGCCACACCGCCTAGAAGCTCATCTAAATCTTCCCTAGAAGCTAGAGTCTCCTTGAAGAAGGTCAACCTAAGACGAGGAGATGAGCGCTGGTTTGCTCTCCTAGGGTTATCAAAATCCTTAGAGGAAGAGGACGAAGGAGTAGTGGACAAATGAGAAGGAGACCTTTTGCCTAAAGATACCTAAATGGAACCCCGTTAGGGGAACGGATTACGTTATGCGGCTCTGGCTGAGAATTCAGATCTACTGATCCCTCTCTAAGGGATCTAGAAGAAGGAGAAGCGGATGAAGTGTTGGAAAGCATCCACCTCATAGCAATAACCTTAACCCTTTGCCGCTTGGACCAACCTACCCCTTCGACAGAAGGAGCTGACGTAGTGTAGGGAGCCAGCGCGGCAGAAGGAGCTGGCACAGCGAAGGAAACCAGCGCGGCGGAAGGACCCTCCCGAGGATGATAAAAGGAATGGAAGTGATGAGTTCCTACTCACTTTCAATGCTAGACTTTAACTCGGGAAACAGAGAAACAAGAGACTCACACAGAGGAATAGGGTCAAGAATAGCAACTTCCTGACCCGGGAAGCCACATGAAAAGTCTACCTGGCAACAATGCTTGGCAGTGGTGACAGCATCCACTACCAAAGCACCTAGAGACATTATATACCTAACGAGATATAAGCTATACTGCTCTAGTTGAGAAAAAAAATTGTCCCTTGTCTGGTAAGTATTCCAGACTGTGGGAAAGGGGAAGCCCTCAACAGACTTGACCCAAACCTAATGACTTTTTCAATCATTATCTGGGTCCGAAGTCCACTAAAACAACTTCCACCAAGGAGGGCAGGGGATGAGGTAAAAATAGTAACATGAGTGGGGAGCCTTACTTAGAGTGAAAATTGAGACGAACATGGAGAAAGAAAACATAGATACCTTTTTGAGGCTATGGAGCTAGTGAGAAAGAGACATTATATACCGCCAACTATTTGGGACTAACTGTCCCGAAGAAATATGATAACTATGGAAAAGGGCAGGAATGAAGTTACCTTGATCCAGGCAAAACCCCGCCCAAAGAGACCCTAAGGAAACGGGGACCAGATTCTCGGGAGGATGCCATGGCAGGGCAGTGGGTTCTAGAAACACCCAACTCATACCCTCTAGAAGAGGGTAGAGCCGAAATGCCTCCATGACACTGTCGGATAGATGTAGATGAGACCTCTCAATGGCTATGAGGAAGACAGACAAATAGAAATGAGAATAAAAAGGGAAGGTTTGAAGAAGAAACCAAAAGTAGAAAATAATTTTCCATATCTATTGCGGCATCTTAAAGACGTCTTTCAATGAAACATCTAGGGTTTCATGCAAAACTAGAGAAATGATAGCCTGGGGATCTGGGAAATCAAAAAAATAAGTTATTTTCACGTCCCATCGCATTTAAACCTTGTACACATGAGCGAATAGAAGTGTCAAAGGGTTACATCAGCACGGATAGAGCTGTCACAGAATGATTGGTGTCGAAATTTAAAGAATAACAAAAAGCCCGCTAAAAGAAGCTAGAAAAAATATAAAATTTTGGATCCACTGAAAGTAAATATTTGAGCGGAGCCACTTGGGCAAACGCTACAGGGTTAAAAAGCGAAAGCGTTAGAGCATCTCTAAATCCGTTGCCCTCTAAAGGCATACTTTCAAAAGGGAAAGGGCATTGAGAAGACAAAAATTCAAACAAAACAACATTATTATTATAGAGGATTCATTATATTAGCAAATAAGAACAAATAGGACTAGCATTTCAAATTACTAGAGGCACTTTGGGGTAGAGGCATTCTCTTCAATGAGCTCTTCAGGCCTTGCTTGGTCACTGTAGCCCTCTGCTAGAGTTGCCCTCTCATCTGCAATTTCCACTTCTTTGTCCAAAGAAGGTTGGGGAACCCTGCAATTGATAGCGCAACCGATGGATGATGGTTTCCTGGGAAATTGAGAGAAGAGTGAATGATTATAACTCTTATTGTACATCCAACATTAGCCCCCTGCGCAGCCTAACTCAGGTTGGTAGTTTGCTAAGGAGATTGCCCCTGGATTTGAACTGCTTGGCCATCTATATAATAATGATTAAAATTGACTTCATAACACTTTGCTATGTCTCAGCTAATTGAAACAGAAACAACAAAATCTGGAAAATGAAAAGAAAGCAAGGCATGTATTTATAAGATAGGAAAGATAGGAGAAAAGTTGAAAATACTCACTCTCACTATTCTCCACAAATTGATAATCCGGTGTTGCATGAGAAGGGACAATGAGAATTTGACGATCAGCTTCAGGCTCTAGGTAAATGTTGTAATGCTCACCATAACTATGCCACCCAGCATCATTTGCATCCATTCTCTCAATATCTTGGCAAGTAGGCCCCATGTCCATCCACAAAACCCTACCTGGACGAGTTGCACTCTGGTGGTGATCACAATGATTCCAAAAATGGGCATAATCATCCCTTGTAGAACACTCTTTAGTAGAATCCTATGGAGGACAAGTCTTCATCCGATAGTTGGGAGAGGCTTGATCACATATCTTTCTACCAATTACCCCATACCACCATGCATAATTATATGTGATGTGGTACTGCCAAGTAAAAAGATGGTATAATTCTGGAAGTCACTGGTAAACCGGATCTAATAGGCATACTATTTATGAACTCCAACACCGACTTCTTGCTCTTCCTAACAAATTTCAACAATGCCCCTTAGGACTTCTTGGTCAAAACAAAACTGATGTGCAAATCTCTATGGGAAGTAGGGTTCTATTCTGAAGCGACCCCCTTCTCGTGATGGCAGCAGACAACCTTGAATTATCGTAATATAGCCATTGATATCATCTTGAGGAGGTAAATCATAACCTTCCTCACTAAAGACAGGGATCAACCGATACATCTCATCAGAAAATTGATGCAGATGAAACAACCTTTGGGTCATTGTCTGGAAGTTGAGTTTCACCATTGATTTCTTAGCGAATTGCATCATCATCATACCTTCCTCTGGGAAACTAACTGGCCCCTCCATACCATAGGTCCAGGGAAATAAAGGCCTAACCAACTTACAAAGAAATGCATTGGAAAGTGGGTTATTACCCTACTAAGGTTGATCGAGCCTAACACCATGTCACCAAAACCCCAATAAATATTTGAAAGCACTCAAGGGGCTAATGATAACCTCGTACCAGAAGCGAGTTGACAAGCTAGCACCAACATCGTCCGTCTCACACAATAAGAATGTGAAGAGGATAGGCATATTACGGTATAAAGCCACTACATCAAGAATAAAATCAATTCGTGATTTGGAGCAATGTTACAAAGAAGCTCAGGAGTCATCCATCACTTCTATGCATCTTCTGATCTTCTTTTTTTCTCTGTCCTGGGATTATAATAGCCACTAATCCTTGCACTCAGATTTGAAATCCTCCCAAAGAGTTGAGCCCATTCTGATGGGAGGAATCTGTTTCTTTATTATCATCTCAGCTGTTCCAAGATTTTGATAATGTTTTGAGCATACAGAATCGACACTAGCTCTTCATTGGACGGAACATATTCATCAAAAGCTTCTCCCATGATAGGTAGCCCACTGATGACACTCAAGTCCTATAGTGTTATACTCGTTTCTCCACGTGAAAAGTGTTAAGAATTTATAGCTGGAGACCAAAATTTAAAAAAAGCTTCCAAAGTGGTACTATGTTTTAAGAAGCCTCCACAAGTAGTAAGTATGGCATCATAAACTCCTGATGATGCTAGAATATTCATGTGCCTTGCAGCAATGTGTTTTGCCCAATATCCAAAGTCTTCATTTGGAGTAATGCAATTCTAGAATTGTTTGATATTCCTCTTTCACTGCAATTTATAAGATTCTGATATTTGAGTACGTTGTCTTAGAATCTTAACAGAATGGTAATGAGGCTCAAAATATTCCCAATTGGTGCTAAGAAGGTCCCATCAAATTTTGCACAGCGTCGACAAGGGAAAAGGCTATATTTAAGAGGTGTCTGGCCTTTACACCTTTCTTTTGAAAGCTTATCATCTCAGGCCTTTTCATGAAGGAAGAACCTACACGTAAAAGTGACTTCATAGATTTGTGGCGTACACTCTTATAGCAAATTAATTCATTTTCAACTCTAAAATTTCTGCATGTTTCTAGACAAAGAAACCCTTTTTATCTGGATTCCTTGCAATCCTTACAAAAGGAAAAAATATCACATCACCCAATTGGATAGGGGACTACTTTGTTCCTGCCTCTGACTCATCACTAGTGGTAGCCTGCCGTTTCCACTTTGGTTGGTAGCTAACTAGCATGTGTGCATAACGGTCTGCATTAAAACCTTGCTTTCGTGCCTTCCCTTTTGATTGGGGAAATGTTGGGATTCCTCCTACTACAAGACCAGATGGTTCACCAACATCAACCACTTGATCTAATCCAATGGGGACACTAGGCTGATGCAAATGTTTCATCTCTAGAACTATATTAGCATCCTCAAAAGTCATTTGGCCAACAGCGCTTGTCACTTCACAACCCACTTCAACATTAACAGCTTGAGTATGTACCTCAAGTTGAAGGTTTCAGACACAATTTGCATAAGGAAACTCACCGAAATCTGCTGAATGAATCAGTGAATCCCCAAAATCTACTTGTTCCTGTGATGCTTGCTCAAGGAAAGTATGTGTATTGGAATCCATCTAGAGGCACAAATAGAATTAGGGTATTTGCAGAACTTACAGAGGCCAAGAGAGAGAGACAAGGAGGGAAAGAACTTACAAGATTGGAGTTTTTTCACAGAATTCTTGGTTTCTCTTTCAATATCCGATCTCGGTTTATGCTGAATTCACAGTTTCTCTATTGATTTTCGATCTCCGATGGTGGAAATGGAAGACTTGGATTTGAGTGCGAAGTCAACCCTGACTTAAATCCCACTGTTATCAATGAAGGCAACAAAGGGATCGTCAATAAGTCCTTCCCTCAACAACGGCAGGAGAAAACTGGTATAAAGCTTTCATAGAGAATTTGTCAGAGGGGTGAGGATTCCAAAAGCGCTTGCAAGCCTGGAATAACGAGTGACAGATGGGGATGTTGGAAATAGAGGATAAACCCTCTTCTTCCAGCAAGAAAAATGCAAATGAAGCTCTCACAAAACCATCAGAATAATGAAGAATCCGAAAACCCTTTGCAAGCCTAAAGTGAGATGCAAGAGCGTTCCTTCTTGAGTAGCTTTATAGGTGTGCTAGTGAGCAGTCATTCAGCTTAGCAGCGGCCAAAAGCAGAAATGTGAAAAAAAGGCTTTTAAATAGGTCACTCAGAATGGAAACCCATCACAGCCTCCTGAAATTTCAAATGGACGACCAAGATCATGAAGAAACTGCTGCTGAGACCATTCAAACAGAGCTAATTATTTTTTGTTAAATTAAAGTCCACCTAATTTTCTAAGACACAGAGACAGTGACCATCACCATGCCCACTTCAGTGCTTACCCATGCTGAAGGTTCACCGGGGGGTCTTTACCATGCCTCAACATGAGACTCCAAAAAGCTCCCTAGTTTCCATAGTTGGAAAATTTTGCAAATTTTTTTTCTCATGCTTCCTCTTTCGACATCTTGCTTCCAATATTGTCTAAAGGCGTTCCTAAAGTTAGTCCATTGAAGGATGGTTAACTGTTGTTCCTGTGGATGAGTTTGTTTCCAAATGAGAAGAATAGTCAACTGCCCTCACCACACCAGTATATATGTCAGTGCAAATGCAGTTGCCCCAACATGATAGCCAAATTTTATGATTTAATCCAACCCTAGCCAAGTAAATCCAAAAGTCTTAACATATGCAATAAGCTATTCGGAAAACCAAGGGCCAAGATTTAATAGGGACATAAGGCCAGATCATTCGTTAGGGTTATCGCCCATTACCCGCATAATCTGCCCTTGGGGGGAATTTGTTGGATAGCTTAAAATTACGTGCCCTTAGTTTACACCAGGAGCAGTTCATATCACATAGGGATTGAGTTAAGGCAAGTAATCAACTATACAATGTGTTGAATAGCTAGCGATGGGCTATATTTAATTGATATTTTAATGGACCACCTTAACAATTTTTTGATGGACCATTCAAATTAAAAATACAATTAATGTATCTAAAAATATCTTACCTAAATTCTAGTGGAGCCAAAACCCCACCATGCCAAGAGGCTCTACCACACCACCAAGGCTTTGTCACGCGACCAAGGCTCCGTCACGCTAGCTATGCTCTGCAAAGCCAAGCTTCCCCCAAAATGGTGAAGGCAGGCTCTCTCCACAAAATGGTGAAGACAGGCTCTCTCCATAAAATGATGAAGGTAGGCTTCCCCCAAAATGGT
>JAYJMB010045735.1:0-30836 GCA_036873735.1 Pouteria campechiana
TGACTCATAGAGTCACTGAATCATGACTCACTGAGTCAAACCTTAGCGAACACCACTTACCAACTCAGTCAAAAGCCTAAGTCTAGGACTGAGTCACTGAGCCGTGGCTCACCGAGTCATTGAGTCATGACTCACTGAGTCAAACATTAGCAAACACCACTCACCAACTCTTTCAAAAGCCTAAGTCTAGGACCGAGTCACTGAGTCACTACGTCATGACTCATTAAGTCAAACCTTAGCATATACCATTCATCAAAACAGCTAAACCCAGTCAACTTGGCCTATTCTTCCTAAGCTTCTCATTGGCAATTGAGAGAGCCGAGCTAAACCCAGTCAACCTGGCTCACTCTTTCTAAGCTTCTCATGGGCAATATGAGAAAGCTGAACCAAACCTAGGTCATCTGTTTTCTCGATCTCTTTCAGGTCTAAACACAATAGGGAACACCCAGTCTTGAGTCCTTCCGGGATATGCCAATCGGGTCATAAAACACCTACTGTCTCTATGATTTCTTACAGTCTAAACAATAGAAATCACCCAGTCTTAATTCCACCTGGGACAAACCAATTGGATCAAAACACCAATTTTCTAAGTTGACCTAGTGTCTAGCAACCTAGTCTAGAACCATGTCATCCCATCCACCCATTGACTTGAGGCGATTCCCTAAATATCAAGTTATCGCAATGTGCTCGGCGATGCCATAGACAACACACATTTATTTTGAGAGAAAGTGTGTGATTTATTTTTGGATTTCTAAGATGCATTGTACTTTTCCTTTTAATCAAGGGTTTTCTCCATTGTGGAGATGTAATTAGGACCACTTGTGGTTTGGGATGTGAACATATAATTCTACTGACATACACAGCAAGTGTAATCAAATTGAGGACAATCAATAAAAATGGAAATTGCTTCGTTCATTCAAAATGACAAATCTTGTGATGTAGTTCCATTTACCTATTTCTTTCTCATTTTTTATCCTTGATACATGAATGTACCTCATCATTATGGATAGCCATGAAGCTTATTCCTGTATGATGTTCTTCTCAATCCTTTTCTTTGGACCTGAGTGAGCTGAATTAACCTTCATTTTCTTCTTCTTCACTTGAGCTTTCTTGCATCATATTTTTGAGCATTTTCCATGTAGTTATAACTTTCTTCTTCTTTCCAAATTTCCTTCTATTGGAAACATTCTTTTTGTCAAAGTAAGAGTCATACATTTTCTTTTTATCTTCTTGCTTTTTGTCTAGTTCTGGGCAATCAAACTTCATATGCCTAGGTCTGTTGTAGTTGTAACAGATTGGAACTTCCTTTTTCTTATCTTTACTCTTGAAGTTCTTGGAATTGTTTCAAAATCTTTTCTTCTTGAACATGTTTCTAAATCTTCTGGTTATCATTACTATATCCTCATCATCTTCAGAAGTTGATGCATCTTCTGAAGATTCTTCATTTTCTGATTCTGCTTATAAAGGTATTATTTTCTTGCCTTTGACTTTATCTGGTGCTTTCTGCTTCATTAGTACTTCATGGATCGTGAGTGATCCCATGTATTCTTCTACTATCACCTTTGTTCGATTTTTTGCTTCTTATATAGCAGTCACTTCAGCCATCCAGTGTCTAGGTAGAGATCTCAAGATTTTCTTTACTAGCTTGGTCTCTTCATATTTTTCTCCTAAGCACTTTAAGCTATTGGTGATTTTCTAAAATCTTTCAAACATTTTAGAAATTTTTTTTGATTCCTTCATAGAGAAGGCTTCATATTCTTGCACTAGAATATTTATTTTAGTCTCTTTTACCTAGTTTGTACCTTCATGTGCTACTTTGAGTTTATCCCAGATTTCTTTGGCTGAATCACATGCAGAAATCGTTTCAAACTCAGAAGAGGTTAAAGCACAGTAGAGGTAGTTTTTTGCCTTAGGATCATGTTCTACTGCTTGTATATCTTTTGTAGTGTATTTGTCTTCAATGTTAGTAACATTCTTTCCATTTTTTACTATAAGTCACAATTGGTAATCTATGACAGTTAAAAAAATTTGCATTGTCACTTTCTAATACCCATAACTGGTTCCATCAAATAGAGGGGGTCTGGAAGTAGATTGTCCTTCAGTAGATGTATTATTGAACATATCGGCCATTTGAATCTCTTCACAAGTTAATATACTGGTAATCAAAATTTAACTAGTGAAGCCTGTTCTAATACCACTTGTTGGTCCCTTATACAATAGTAGCTCAAGAGGGGGGGTGAATTAAACTTTTAAAACTTTTGGCCAAATCAATGTTTTATGGTGCTGAATGAATGAGTGAAATAGATTGCATAATATACAACATAGGATTTTTATAGTAGTTTGGCCCTTCCTGGGTTCCTACTCCACTTCTTTGAGTCAGTCTCCTCTACTAAACTCAGGTTCCACTAATACCTTGATCAACCTGATCAAATATATATTGGTTTTACAACAAACACACCAACCAACTTACTGGTTTTCCAAACTAACCAGAAACTTTCACAACTTGTTGGTTTTCAAAGCTCACCAATGAACTTATACCCTTTCCGCAAGTTCCCTACTTACTTATCTTAATACATAAACATCAAGCACTCTGCTTGTGTTGACAAATACTAAATTGAAGTGTATAGATTAATGCCTCTTACTTAGGCAGACTTGTACAGAAATTCAAAGCTTTAAGAGTGAAAGATTCAAACTTCTTGATTGAGAAGAGACTTAGACTTTGAGAGCTCTAATAGAGTTGTATCCATTGGAGTTGAACTTTGAAGGAAGATTTTGAATGCTCAAAACTTAAGCTTCTTTGATCTCTCATATATATTCAATGATATTCAATTGGTATTCTCTTTTGTTTCTAAATCTCTCTTTTATAGATTGATAGAGATTTTATAGATTGATAGAGATTTTTCCATTGCTAATTTTGGCAGACATTCAAACATTCAAAAATATTTTTCTTCACCTTATCTTTTGACTGACATTTGACTTTGCTACAATCTAGTATCAGTCTACAACTTTTTCCTTGACTTTTCCAAATGTTCACTTTCATATCAAATGCTCCAAAGTTGGTTCTTCAGATACTCTGAAGAGATGAGTGAACAGATAGTGTATTGACTGATTTCAGATAATCTGATTTATTTTCTTCAGATTCTTTGAAGTGATTATAATCTTGCGATAGTTCTTTGTAGAGAGAATTTTAGATTTTCTTAAGTTTAATGCTTTTAGAAAAGTAATCCAAAGCTTTGTTTAACATCTCCAAAGTATGTCTGTTTACTCTGAAGTATACTTGAATTCACTCTGAAACGTGACTCCAACTTTTTTGAAGCATATTTGTTTACTCTGAAGAATATTTGATAGTTCCAAAGCTTTCTTGATTATCTCTGAAGTATGTTGTAACACTTTCGAAGCTTTTAAAAACACTCCGCTATGAGGATTTTGAAGCTTGTCATGAGTTTTTCTCCGAAGTATGCTATGACTCTTTGAAACTTGTCCAAAGCTTCTCTATAACAACTTTGAAGTGCATTGTAACAATTCTAAAGCTTTCTATTTTACTCCAAAGTGTGCCTATGAAGACTCTGACACTTTCCAATTTGCTCCGAAGCTTATTGTGTTTACTCAGAAACTTGTCCGAAGCCTTGATTGATTTATTCCAAAGCTTGCTGTTAGATCTCTGAAGCTTGTCTGACTGTCTTCGAGCCATGCTACTACAATTCCGAAGCATTAATCATTTTCTTTGAAGTTCATTGAGAAGTCTCTGAAGCATTCCAATTTGCTTTGAAACACGTTAAAATGATTCTGAAGTTGCTTCTGTTGGCTCCAAAGCATGTCTTCAACACTTCATAATTTCTATTTTCTTGATTTAAGTATATGTCAAATTTATATACTTAATTTTGAAAGAGCATTTACTTTGTGTCTTCCTTTTGCTATCATAAAGGTTATTCTCAAGTTAAGTGTGAGTTAATATTTCTACAATGTTCTTGAGAACAAATTGTTAGTACTTTAATGTTTCACTCATGTCTTTGCTCATCTTCAACACATACTTGGTTAAGAATATTCATCATCAAAATCAAGCTAGTTAACATGGTTGAACAATGGATAGCTTAAAAGAGGGCGAGGTGAATTGAGCTTTTAAAAATTTATGGCCAAATAAAAATCAAGTGTTAAAGTAAATGGAAATAAAGTCACGGAAAAATAAAGTAATCGCTATTTTTATAATGGTTCGGTCTAACTTGGTATCTACTCTACTCTCTGAGTCAACCTCTCCTATTACACCTAGATCTACTAATAACCAACAAACTTTACAACCATTGGTTTACAAGCTCTCCAACAAACTTATACAAACATAACTAGTAAGACCTTTGCTTGCAGTCCCAACTAACAAACAAAATGTATAGTAGAATACCTCTTACACAGGCTGGTTGTATAGAAATGAAAATGCAGAGAAAATAAATGTAATAAAATAAGCACAATAAATTTCAGACTCCGAATAGTTGTTGTAGTGAATGTTCTTTGAATATAGATGGCATTTTGCGCAGTGGAGTTGGAAGAAAGCTTTAAAGCTTTAGTAAATGCTCCTTGAATTCTCTCAGTAAATTCTCAAACTCTTGGAATTGTTGATCATATACTCTTAAATAGCTTAATTTTAATGATGAACATTCTTAACTAACCATGTTTTGATAATAAGCAAAGACATGAATGAAACATTAAAATACTAATAATCCATTCTCAATCATTTTGCAAAAATATATTTCTAAACTTAACTTGAGAATAATCTTCATGATGATCAAAGGAAGAAACCAAGTAAATGCTCAAGAAATCTAAGTGCAGATATACTTAAAAGAAGAAAATCAAAAGTTTAAAGTTTTCATGGAAGTTTCAAAGTCAACTTTGGGTTTGAATTTCATCCCTTCAGAGTTGCTCAAAGCATTTCAGAGATAAGAGGTTAACTCTTCGGAGCCAATGAAGCATTTTAGCAATAGAAGGAAACCCCCTTGAAGTCACGAAGTCACAAACTTCAGAGTCAGCAAAGGCATTTTAGAGCTACTAGAAAACTTCAGAGATAAAGGCACAACCTTTTGGGATCATGAAGTAACAAGTGCCGGATTCAGCAAAAATGCATCAGAGCCAAGACAAGCATTTTTAGAGCCATTGAAGCACTTCGAAGATATAAAAAAGTAACTTTAGAGTGATGATATTACTTCAAAGTTATAAGCTCACATCCTTCAAGGTCAATTAAATTACTTCAGAGTCATGAGGTTAGAAACTTTAGAGCCAGTTAATACACTTCGGAGTCACGGGCTTATGGGCTTTGGAGTAAAGTCAAGTACTTTGGAAAGCATTTCGGAGACAAAGATGATAGCCTTTAGAGTTAACAAAATACTCTTTAGTGAATATGACTCATCGAAGTCAGAAAATAAGTACTTCGGAGCTAAGTGAAGTACTTTGGAGACAAAGAAGTATTTTGGAGTTTGGAGTCAATTCCTTCAGAGTCATAGATTAAATACTTTGGAGACAAATCAGAACTTTAGAGTTAACGTTAATAAATTTGACACAATTCACTCCTGTCGCACCACTTAAGAGCCTTTGAAACACATATTCAATGCATCCAAAGAGACGTCTACTTGTGTGAGTTGTGCAAAAAACTTTATATTACTTAGAAGCTTGAAGAATCTGAATTGCTTCATATACTTTGAAACCTCATTGAAAGTATAATAGTTATAAATTTGAAGATTTCTCACCATTTAATGATTCTTACCTACCATAGCAGAGAAAGTCAGAGATCTCAATATAAAAGGAATTAAGTAAGAATGAAGAAATCAAGATGATTATACTTAAAAACAAGAGAGAGCATTTACTAAGTTTTTAAGGCTTTTTTTCCACGTTTTCAACTCCACTGCAGTTCATTCAAAGAAGCATTCAAAGCCATCCATTCAACTACTTCTAGAGATTGAATCTTATTACTTTATTATTATATCAACTATATTTACTGCTTTTGAACTTCATACAAAATCAGCCTACTAAAGGTATTAATATTTATACACATTTTTTTATATATATTTCTGCAAGTCAAGGACTTGCCTCTATGTAGTGAGAGTAAGTAGGACACTTGCTTGGTATTTGTATAAGTTAGTTGGTGAGCTTGAAAACCAACAAGTGTATTTGTTTGATTAGGAGGTTACTGATCAAAGAAGGTGATAGTGGAACTTGACTATAGCAAAAAAGGCTAACTCAGAGAAGTGGAGTAGGAACCCAAGTGAAGGGCTGAACCATTATAAAAATTCCAGTCTAAGTGCATTGTGTTATTAGTCTTCTCTTTATTCTTGCACTTTAATCTTTATCTGGCAAAAAAATTTAAACACTCAATTCACCCCCTTCTTAAGTCACCATCTAAACAGGACCAACAATTGGTATTGGAGCAAGCTTCACCACTTATACCTTACTATTCCATTCATATAACTTGTGAAGAGATCTCAATGGCTAGCTATTTCCATAACACTTCTATTGAAGGTCAATCTACTTCCAAATTTTCATTATTTGACGGTACAAATTATGGATACTGGAAGATGGGAATGAAAAACTTCTTAATTGCCTTAGATTATCAGCTATGGAAAACCATCAAAGATAGAATGATTGTTCTAAACACTGAAGATAAATACACTACTGAGGACATTCTTGCAGCTGCAAAAGATGCTAAGGCAAAGAATTGCCTTTACTATACTATTATATCCTCTGAGTTTGGCAAGATATCCTCTTGTGATACAGTAAAGGAAATCTAGGATAAACTAGAGGTTACACACAAAGGTACAAAACAAGTAAGAGAAACTAACATAAATCTTCGTGTACAGGAGTACAAAGCTTTCAACATGAAGGATATAGAGTCAATCTTAGACATGTTTGAAAGATTTCAAAAGATAACAAACGGGCTAAAATATCTAGGAGAAAAATAAGCAAAGCCTAAAATAGTGAAGAAAATTCTAAGATCTTTGTCAAAGCAATGGATGCCCAAAGTGATAGCAATCTAGAAAGCAAAGAATTTGGATATAATGAGTCTAGAAGAGCTCATGGGTTCTTTTATAACTCATGAGGTATTAATGAAGTAGAACTATACAAAAAAACCAAAGGGTAAGAAAGCAACTGCTCTTAAAGATGAGTCAGAGAATGACGAATCCAAAATTGATGTATCCACAAGTGGAGATGAAGATGAGGAAATGACAATAATTACAAGAAGATTCAAATCCATGCTAAAGAAAAAAAGTTTGGAAACAGTTCAAAAAAACCATTTTAGAAGAAATTATAGAAAGAAAGAACCAACTACTTGTTACAACTGTGGGAGACCTGGACATATGAAGTTTGATTGTCTAGAACCAGGTAAAAGACAAAGTGATTAGCAAAAGAAGAGCTACAACTCATATCCAGAAAGAATAATAGCAACAAAAATAACAACAACAGAACAAGTAGAAAATTATAAAAGAAAAAGAAAGCTCTAGCAACATGGGATATGCTAGAGAATACAATAAATGAAAGTGAAAGTGAAGAAGAAGAAGAACATGAAACTCAAATCAGCTAACTCTTTTGGTTGTAAGTGCTTTATTCTTAACAATGGCAAAGAAAACCTTAAAAATTTTGATAGCAAATTTGATCAAGGAATATTTTGAGTTGTTCCATTATTAGCAAGGCATTTAGAGTGTACAACCTAAGACTTAAGATAGTAGAGGAATCTATGTCAAATTTGATGAACATACTAACTCTATAAAGAGAAATAGTAATTTTGATGATGAGATAGATAAACTTCCAACAAGCATGGAGAAATTGAGATTATAAGATAAATAAGTAGAAGCTCCACTATTAAAGACAACAATGGATAAAGCTAAACCATCCACAATAGAGGTAAATGAGGAAGGTAACTCATCTCTTCCCAAAGATTAGAGGTTTATGTATGCTCATCCTGAAAACTAGATAATTGGTGATGTGTTTGATAAAGTTAGAACTAGATCATCCTATCACCAAATATGTAGCAATTTTGATTTCATTTCTCAATTAGTACCAAATTGCATAGCCAAGCATTAGAAGATGAAAATTGGATTTTAGCTATGGAAGAAGAATTAGATCAATTTAAAAGATATGATGTGTAGACTATTGTCCCAAGACCAAACCATCAATCTGTTATAAGAACAAAATGGGTCTTTAGGAACAAACTAGATGAATGAGGAATTGTTGTAAGAAATAAGGCAAGATTAGTTCTAAAGGGATATTGTCAAGAAGAAGGTACTGACTTTGAAGAGTCATATGCTACTGTTGCAAAGATTGAAGCCATTAGAATGCAAGCATTTGCATCATATATGAATTTCAAACTATATCAAATGGATGTAAAGAGTGCATTCTTGAATGGTTTCATTAATGAAGAGGTATATGTGGAACAACTCCTTGAGTTTTAAGATCCTTGTTGTACAAATCATGTATTTAAACTTAAACCCTCTATGGTTTGAAATAGTCTCCTAGAACTTGGTATAAGAGGCTAAGGAATTTTTGCTTGATAAAATGTTTTTCAAGGGGTAAAGTAGATACCACTCTTTTCACTAAGCATGCAAAGAAAGATATACTTATAGTTCAAATTTATGTTGATGATATAGTGTTTGGTGCAACTAATGAAAACCTTTGGCAAGAGTTTTCCAATACTATTTAGGAAAAATTTGAAATGAGCTTGATGGGTGAACTCAACTTCTTCTTGGGACTACAAATCAAATAAGTGAAAGAAAGGATCTTCATTCACCAAGTCAAATATAATCATTATTATATTTGACTACAAGTAGACCAAATATAATGTTTAGTATCTGTATGTATGCTAGATTTCAGTTAGATCCCAAAGAGCCACACCTGATTGCCATAAAGAGAATCTTTAGATACCTTTTAGACACACCAAGCCTCAGTTTGTATTATCCAAAAGGTTTTGATTTTAATTTAGTAGGGTACTCAGATGAAGACTTTGCTGGATATAAAGTAGACAGAAAGAGTACTTTAGGATCTTATCAGTTTCCAGAAAGCATTATCATATCATGGTTTTCCAAAAAATAGATATCTATGGCATTATTAACTACTGAAGAAGAATATGTAGCAGCTGGCAGTTGTTGTGCTCAGATTCTTTGGATGAAACAACAATTCAATGATTTTAGCCTTAACTTTATTAATATACTTATAACATGTGACAATGCTACTGCTATAAGTCAAACCAAGAATCCAGTTTTATATTCCAGAACAAAACATATAGAAATTAGGCACCACTTTATCAAAGATCATATTCAAAATCATAACATTTGTTTAGATTTTGTGCCCACTGAAAATCAATTAGCAAACATATTTACTGAACCCTTACCAAAAGATAGATTCAGTAATTTAAGAAGAGAATTAGGTATTTTAGATCCAAATGCTTAAGTTAAAAATTAATACAACATCTATATGATGGAAAATATGTTCCTTACCGACAATTCCAATGAAAAAAGCATAAAATGAATAAATTTAAAAATTCACAACATTTTGAAGCCTCCAAAACACCTTTTAGACCATCCAATGATAGACTAAAATGCCTCCAAAGAATTCCATGCCTCCGAAATGAAACTTCAGTACTTCCAAAATCCATTTCACATCATTTCATAGCCTCCGATGGGCTATGTTACCTCTGACGTAAAGCTTTGGAGTCACCAAAGTAAAACAGATTCATTGCCTTCGAAGATCGCACTTACTCATTTTTGATCCTCCGACAATGTTTTGGAGAAACTAAAATCCTGAATTCCTATTTAACTATTCAAAGAATTCTAAAAACCTAAAACCCCTCTCTTCAAGCACCCCAAGAACCTCTTTCAAGAAAAACCCTTCATCTTCCTACTAGATTCAAACTTCTCAACTCAACCAATCTATCTATTGCATCTTCTCCATTAGCTTTTCTTCCCATCTTAGTCTGGAAACACTCACAGCATCCTAAAACCTAATCCTTCTCTACTACAAAGGTGAGAACAAAGGGAAGCACCAACTCAGTAGATGGAAAAAGGAAGGAAAGAGAAAAATATTTAGAATAGAGAGCACCCAAGAGAATCAAGCCTGAAATAAATACACTTGAGGTAACATTTCTCAATAGCAAGTTTGATTACTCTAGGTATATGGAAAGATATCATGATAGGAAGATTATAAAAGGAAGAGTTTTTAGTTTTGATGTCATCGGAGATAATGGTATGAAATTAGAAGTATGTGTATGGTACAAACATCAAGGATGGATAGAATATGTAAGCATCAGAGACAACCTTTATCCAAGACTTGTAAGAGCTCTAATATGCAACATAAATATTAGGACAAAGAAATCATGGATAGGAGAAGTAGAAGTTAATGTATCTAATGAAAGCTTGAGAAGATGTTTTAATCTCCCTTTGGTAGAAGTTGAACCAGAATGGCCAACCAGACAGAGATTGTTCTCATATTTGGTTGGAGCAGAAATTGATAAGAGAGAGTATTATCTACACTCCAACCATTTGAGTTTAAATCTCAAACTGGCTTATATGATTGTAATAAAAAATATGTACCCAAGAAAAGGAGCCACAGAAGATGTATCAAAAAAGGATGGAAGAATACTATGGGTTCTCAAGAATAGAAAAAGAGTGGATCTGGAAAAACTAATGTCAGATCATATGTACTCAGTCAAGAGCACTTCAAGATTCCCTCTCCCTTATGGAATGGCTCTAACCAAGCTAATAAGGGAAGTAGGAGTAAGTTTATCTGAGGAGCACAAGGAACCTCTAATAGACTAATACACAATAGATGAAAAGACTTTGAAGAGAATAGGATTCAAAAAAACTTCTTAAGACTGGGTCAATGAAAATCCAGGAAGAGCAACTCAACTAAAGAGATCTAAATAGAGGAAGAATAATAAAAAGTAGAAAGAATATCAAGATAAGAGAATTTGGAACAAGAAAGAACAGAGACTCTGAGAGAAGAAGAAAGACATGTCAGAACAAGGAGTCAGAAGAGATTTTAAGAAGAGAAAATGAATCAACTGTAGCAGCAACCATCCTATCTTACACTCCCATCAGATCTCCATCACCCATAAGACCCACTCCTTCTTATCAACCATCCTTACCAACCACTTCATTAATCCCCACTACACAACCCATTCCATACCACCTAGAAAACTGACTTGAGAACATTCAAAACATGTTGACAACACTAGCTCTTTAGATGAACACAATGGATCAAAGACTTAACTATGCCATGTCATCTATGATCTTGAGAGCTGATAAGATTGATCAACAACTTGACTCTCTACAATCTTTAGTAGAGTCATTTAGAGGTCAAACTTATCATAATCATTTCTCTCTACCTCTAACTCATTTCTCTTCACCTCCACATCACTTCACTCCATTTCAAACTAATTCTTCCATCATAGTGGCATCCTTCCCTAGACATTCTCCTCATCCATCATCTCCTACAATTCCAGAGGTTGCTCAACGTGTGAGTTAATCTACTGAAATTACTTATTCTCCTCTTCTAACACAAGCTTCTCCTCCATTACAACCACCATCAGTTCCAACCACTGAAGTCTTTTTAAACATGCTTGAGGATCATCTCTCTACTCCAGATAGAGCTATTATCAAACATGGAAAATACTTCATAGTTTAACTCCATCCAATTCATTTTCTTCCCCCAAGGCCAGTAATATGGTTGGACTGGACTGGACTTGACCTAGTTCAATCAGGAGAGGTAATCCTAAATGGATTGAAGAAATTCCTCCAAAATGGAACACATCTTCAATTCATCCAGAAGGGAGAAGACCTCCCACTCCTCCACAATCTCCTCCATAGTCATTTAATGATCATCTTGATATTCTTCTTCGTATCTAAATATCCAATCAGGATGATATTTTCTAAGTTTGAGAGTAAGTCAAAAATTAACTCTAAAGTTATTAGGATGTTTCTCTCTTAGTCCATCATTCTATCTCCTCAAGAATTTTCATTCTCTGAACATGAGGATCCTAACATTATATAGAGGATTCAACTTCTTCCAAATCCTTCATTCACTCCCAAGGGCCACAAAATTCAAATTCCTAATAGAGAGTCAATCCTTCTAAGATATTTTGATAAACTTCTTCACTTACTCCTAACTTCAAAGAAACCCAGAACTACATTTCCATCTCCCTCAGGTCCTCATCAACTCTTTCTTATCACTAAGGAAGAACTCTCATTCTACAACACTCCCAATCTAGAGGCAATTGTTGAGAATCTTCCTCTCCCATATCCTCAGTAATCTGATACTTCTATCCAACATAGGATATGGAAGATACAGTCACAACTAGCCCCTTTACCAAAACTAAAATCTTACCACCACCTTCTACCAAAACCAAAATCAGAAAACCTCCTGCAATCCCAAAACTAAAACCACTACCTAAACCATCATCTTCTACACCTTCATCATAGCCATCCTACTCCAAACATAATAAGAAGCAAAGAATTTCACCTCCAAAGGAACACAAAAAGGCTCCTCTTTCGAGAATCACCACGTACTATCAAGAGTACACATCCAGAATGAATGTTAATATAGAAGCCCTCTTAAAAGGGACTCCTATATCCTTTCCTAAGTTGTTAAATCTGTAATTTAGAGAGCGTATTGATTTCATTTATGTTTTTTATTATGGACCCATAGAATATGCCCATGAACCCCCTTTAGCAATCCTAAAGGATCCATTTTTTATTTCACCACCTCCACCAAAAAGATCCAAGTCATCTCCTAAACCATCAACCTCTCAACCTCAACCTAAACCCTTTTCTAAAAGATATAAGAGAAAACCCAAACCATCCTATTGATTCTGCTACCTCTGATGTACATTTTTTTTGTAATTTATACTTTCTTTTAGGAGTTCTTTATGTATGAAATTTTGATCATGTTTTGAATTTATTGGTCATGATAGAATATCCATATTTCTTTTGTTTCTTTCCACCTTTTCATTATAATAAAAAGGGGGAGAAAATGTATTGAAATGCGTGATAGTTTGTATGAACTATAGTGCACCCATTCAAGGGAATTGCACTGAATTAATAGAATGCCATTGAAACTCATGTCTTTAGATTCATTGTTAGATAAGTTTTGAAAAGTATATTGCTCAATGTTTTTTTGTCATCAAAAAGAAAGAGAATGTTGAACATACGCTCTTACATAGCTTAATTTTGATGATGAACATTCTTAACCAACCATGTTTTAAAGATAAGGAAAGACATGAGTGAAACATTAAAATACTGACAATCCATTCTCAAGCATTTTGCAAAAATATATTTCCAAATTTAACTTGAGAATAATCTTTATGATGATCAAAGGAAGAAACTAAGTAAATGCTCAAGAAATCTAAGTATATAAATTATAGATATGCTTAAAAGAAGAAAATAGAAAGTTTAAAGTTTGAAGGAAGCTTTGGTGTAACACCCCAAACTCTAGTCAATGTGAAGTATTCCCTGCTTTAGGCCTACCAGATCCTGCTAGCACGCAAAGCTCGTACAATTTTGCCCATTTGGTCCTACTCTTCTAGCCCCAAGGTGCCTCACAATGACTTGCCATTGTTTATACTCGAACCTCTGATCTTAAGTCATATTAGTTTCAAAACCAACTTTGATACCAACTAAGCTAGTAGCTCAGTTGGTATTAGAGTTGGTTTCGAAACCAATATAACTTGAGATAAGAGGTTCAAGTGAGAACTGTGGCAAGTCATTCTGAGGCACCTTTTAGGTTAGAAGAGTAGGCCCAAATGGGCAAAACCAAGCGAGTTCTGCATGTCAGTGGGATTTGGTGGGCCCAGTTTAGGGTGTTACCAATGGTATCAGAGTCGACCCCCAAAAGTCTAGGAATGAGAATGTGTTCAGCGAGGACACTGGAGCTCTAGAGGGGGCGGAAAGTGTGATATCCCACATTACCCAGGTGAGGGAGGGAGTCTTGGCATTTATATGTGGGCCTTGTGGAAACCTGTTGAGGCACCTTTTATAGGAGTTGTATGGGCATCAACTACAAAGGGCAAAGGCGTGAGGACTGTGATGGTCCAGAATGGATTTCAACAGTGTGGCCACGTGCTATTACAAATGGTATCATTTGTAACATCCCAAACTCTAGCCAATGTGAAATATTATTTGCTTTGGGCTCACTAGATCCCGTTGACGCAAACCCCACATGGTTTTACCCATTTAGGCCTACTCTTCTAGCCCAAAAGGTGCCTCATAATGACTTGGGTATTCTCAGGATCTCTTTCACCACACATCAATGCAAGATCTCTATATCTGCTCACATGACAATGGTCAGAAGGTTACTCTAATATCATTTGTAACACCCCAAACTCTAGCCAATGTGAAGTATTATTTGCTTTGCGCCCACCAGATCCTGCTGACATGCAGAGTCCGCGCATGGCTTTGCCCATTTAGACCTACTCTTCTAGCCCAAAAGGTGCCTCATAATGACTTGCCATAGTTCACACTCGAACCTCTAATTGCAAGTCATATTTCCTGGTGAAAATAATACTTTGCCAGTTATAATTGCTTTTGACTTGTCTATGGATGAGGAATATAGGTTATTGACTGTCTTGAGAGAGCATAAGGGGGCTATAGGTTGGACATTAGTAGATATCAATGGAATTAGCTCCACTATGTGCATGCATAAAATACTTTTGGATGAGGATGCAAAGCGTTTTAGAGATGCATAGAGGAGACTGAACCCGCACATGAAGGAGGCTATTAGAGCTGAGGTTATCAAGCTATTGGTTAAAGGTATTATCTACCCAATCTCTGATAGCAAATGGGTAAGTCCGGTACATGTTGCACCCAAGAAATCTGGTCTCTTTGTTACTAAAAATGATAATGATAAATTGGTCCCTATGAGAATGACTACAGGTTGGTGAATGTGCATTGATTACAGGAAATTAAATGCAGCCACAAGAAAGGACCATTTTCCTCTCTCCTTCATTGGTCAAATGCTTGAAAGATTGGTACATCATGCTTATTATTATTTTTTGGATGGCTTTTCCTGGTTACAATCAAGTTCCTATTGCTCTAGAAGATCAAGAAAAGACTACCTTCACCTACCCATTTGGAACGTTTGCCTATTGCAGGATGCCTTTCGGTTTGTGCAACACTCCTGCAACCTTTCAAAGGTGCATGATGTTCATCTTTTCTGACATGATTGAAAAGTTCATTGAGGTATTCATGGATGATTTTTTTATTTTTGGAGACTGATTTGATAATTGCCTTAATAATTTGAGATTGGCACTTAAAAGATGCATTGAGATGAATTTGACATTGAGTTGGGAGAAGTGTCCTTTCTTAGTCAAATAGGGAATTGTGTTGGGCCACATTGTTTCAAGTAAAGGCATCAAAGTGGACAAGGCAAAAATTGAAGTGATTGCCAGGCTACTTCCCCCAAATTCAATTAAGGTAGTTAGAAGCTTTCTTGGCTATGCAGGGTTTTATAGATGATTTATAAAGGATTTCTCAAAAATTTGTAGATTACTCTATAATCTATTAGCTAAGGATGCAAAATTCTATTTTGATGAGGAATGCCTTTGTGCCTTCAATACCTTGAAAGAAAAATTGACTTCAACTTCAATTTTGGCAGTGCCTGATTGGTCCATTCCATTTGAGCTCACGTGTGATGCATTGGATTTTGTGGTTGGTGTTGTTCTAGGACAAAGAGTAGATAACTTACCCCATGTGATTCATTATGCAAGTAGAACTCTACATGATCATAATTGAATTATTCCACCACTGAAAAAGAATTACTTCCAATTGTGTTTGACTTGAAAAATTTCTGTTCTTACTTGATTGGTTCAAAGGTAATTATTGTTTATTCTGATCATGCTACTTTAAGATACTTGCTTACAAAGAAGGATACCCAGCCCAAGTTGATCAGTTGGATCTTATTGTTGCAAGAGTTCAACCTGACAATCAAGGACAAGAAAGGCTGTGAGAATGTGGTAGCAGATGACTTATCCAGGTTGGTGGAAGGGACCGATTTCAAGCAAGAGAGAGGCAAGGAGAACATTTCCATTAATGAGATCTTTCCTGAAGAACAATTGTTCTCTATAAAGGGAAGTGAACCTTCATATGCTAATATTATGAATTATTTAGTTAAGGGAGCATTTAATCCTATATTAAATTCGCTAGGACAAAAGAAGTTGCTGTCTATGGAAAAACATTATTTTTGGGAAAATCCAATCCTTTTCAAGCTATGTTCAGACCAAATTATTAGACGTTGTGTTTCAAAAGAGGAGTAGCAAAGCATACTAAGACATTGCCATACATTCAACTACGGAGGGCATTTTAGAGGGAAGAAAACTACTTTAAAGATTTTTCAGTCTGGTTTCTATTGGTAAACTATCTTTAAGGATGCTCATGCCTTCTATGTGATGTGTGGCAAGTGTTAGTGAACTGGGACCATCAAAAAGCGAGATGAGATACCACTTACAGGTAATCTTGTAGTTGAATTATTTGATGTGTAAGGGATTGATTTCATGGGACCATTTCCCCCATCGAATGGTAACCTGTATATTTTGCTCGCTATGGATTATGTTTCTAAGTGTATTGAGGCGATGGCCACTAGGACTAATGATGCTAATATGGTTCTAAGATTGAAAGGATCTTTTCTAGGTTTGGCACTCTAAGGCCCATCATTAGTGATAGGGGAACTCAATTTAGCAATAAGGTTTTTGCAACTCTGCTTAGAAAGTACAACATTACACATTAAGTAGCAACTCCTTATCATACACAAACATGTAGACAAATTGAAGTTAGCAACCGTCAAATTAAAGTAATTTTGTAGAGGATGGTGAACAATAAGAGAAAGGATTGGGTGATGAAGTTGAATGATGTATTGTGGGCTTACAGAATCTCCGTCAAAACCCAAATTAGAATGAGTCCGTATAGGCTTGTTTTTGGGAAAGCCTGTCACTTACCAGTTAAGTTGGAGCACAAAGCATATTAGGCAACCAAAAATCTGAATTTTGATTTGTAGAATGCAGGAGAGGAGAGGAAATTGTAGCTCAATGAATTGGAAGAGCTGAGGAAAGAAGCATACTAGAATGCCAAGATTTATAAGGAATAGATGAAAAAGTATCATAACGAATTCATTCGCAGACGGTGCATCGAGATTGGAATGGAAGTTCTACTTTATAATTCACACTTGCATTTGTTTTTAGGAAAATTACAATCTCATTGGGTCGGGCTATTCTTAGTCAATCAGGTGTTTCCACATGGAGCCATTGAACTGAAGAATCTAAGGGATGGAAGCATTTTCAAAGTCAATGGACACCGAGTGAAGCAATATGTGAGAAATGACTTGCAATTGCCATTAAATGAAGTCTATGATCTTAAAAATCCATAAAAGGGGAAGTCATCTTGCCTAGACATTAAATATAACACTTCTTGGGAGGCAACCCAAGCTTTCAAGTTTTGAAGTTATTTCAAATGTTTAGGAGTTGCGATAAGTTGCATTAGTTTACTAGTGTTTGATTTAATTATTAGGATAAGAAATTATATTGTTATTTTATATTTGTTGCACTTACTAAATTGTTGTTTTGAAATTGACAGGTTAAGTTCATGAGTGGAAGAACTTGGGATCAACTCAAACTAAATGGTAAGGAAAGGAATCAACATATTAGCAAAAGAAGAGTTAAATTGCGAGAAGTTGGAACTGTTGGAACATGTGGAACAATCATAAAATCAAAGCATAAATTCCATGAAGTGGCTAGAATGTTATGGCATGAAGCATGTGGGAATGTAGAATTTTGATAGTGCATGAAGTACAAGTCCTTGAAATGAACTTTTTTTGAAGTCAAATTGAAAGGAATTGCTTGAACTTGAAGTGAAATACCATGTTTCAAGTTGCAAATGGGCAGCAAATCACATGACACAACATGCAAATGGACGACGCGGTGTGAGATTCAAATGATCAATGTGCAAATGGTCTACAAGATGGATGACACGACATCTTCCACTCCACAACACAACATGCACAAGCTCCCCTCTTGGCCACTTCAAAATGCACAAATCCAGAATTTTGGATAACGCAGTGTCCTCATTCCATGACCCGGCGTGCACAAGCTCCCCTCTCAGCTACTTCAAAATGCATGGAGCAGATTTTTTTTTTTTTTTGAAGACATGACATCATCTCTCCACAATGTGATGTGTGACTCTCCCTCCTTAAAATCATCTAGCCTCTTCATTCTACTCCATTTTTTTGTTCTCTCCCATCTCCCAACCCTAGCTTATTTCCTTCTCCTTTTCGAAGACGCTTCCCATTTGTCCCTAAATCCTAGATCTTTTCTCTCCAAAGAATATCAAAGCATTCTCTTATCCTTTCCCCCTTCACAAACATGCTTATCACATCATCTTCTTCCTAATTTCCATTCGTGCATTTGTGGATTTTACCAAACGTTGGGTTTTTCTAAGGTGGAGAAGAAGCTTCTTGAAATTGTGTGACACTGTTCTTCACTCTCTCCATTTGTTTGAGTTGTGATTTTTTGTGTGTTATTGCAACTTTGGTGGGTGGATTGGAGTGTTGGGAAGAGGAATTTACTTTGTGCACTCGAGGTGATGAAGTGCTTGAGGGCAGAAGTCTTTGATTTTCTATGGAAAGTGGTGTATTATCAAGTGTTTGATGGGTGTTTTGTGTATGGGAATGAAATTAGAAGAGGGTTTGTAAGCTAAGAGGAGATTTTTCTTAATGCACATCAAGTGCTTGATAGTTTGATTGAACCAAAGCAAGTGTGAGAAGTGTGAAAACATGGTGCATTTGGAAGTTTCTTCTCTAACAATAATTCATGTGGAGGTTTGTGGTGGTAGTTGTGTTTGAATGGTGACATTGCTATGTTCGTTTTGGGGGGGTATTGATTAGTTCATTCTGAATTCAAGCCATTTGTGAAATCTCACTTGCCAAGTCTCATCTATAGTCTAATTTAGTTTGGGAGTTTCACTCATTGACAGTGTGATTGTTGTTCAATGGGATATTGTGTTGTGTTGAAGTGGATTTTGACCTTGTGTTGTATTCAGTTTGTTCCTTGTTCAGCATGCCTCCCAAAAAGACTAGTGCTATAGGTCCTTCATAAAGGAAGTGCCCAAAAAGACTACTGCTACAGGTCCTTCATAAAGGAAGTGGGGTAGAACCTCAGAGGCTCCTATTGAACTGACATTTTTCAATGAAGCAGCAACCGAAGACTTTTTCCATTCTATTGTTTGCAGATCATTGCATTCCTGAACATGAGATTTAGCTCATATATGGTAGCATTATGGAAAATATCAATGACAGAGGATGGGAGCGATTGGTAGCACAACCAAGTGCTGCATTAGTGCCAGTAATTTGAGAATTTTATGCAAATGCTTGGGAGTAATACAAGGCTGACCCAAAGCAATTGAAGGCACTAGTCTGGGGCAAGATGGTGCCTTATGATCACTCCTCCATCAACCAAATTTATGGCCTAGAAGACATTGGTGAGGATGAATACTCAGCATGGTTAGAGCAAGATCTAGATATGGAGGCTGCCACCAATCCACTTGCCAAACTAGGGACTTAATGGAAGGGTCGGATTGAGAAAGTTGCAAACTTTCAACGAGGGCAGCTCAACGCGAAGAGCAGAGGTTGACATTATTTCATCTCAGCCAAGTTATTACCTACCATTCACTATGTTGATGTCACAAGAGAGAGGGCGCTCCTCAATTATGCTATCCAAATAGGAATGTCCACCGATGTGGGGCAGTTGATTGAATGCTCCATTATTTCAAGGTTCATTGGAAAGCAGATTAGAGGCTTGAAGCACCCTTCCCTTATTTATGGACTATGTCTCCAGGCTAGAGTTTCCACTGTGGTTTTAGAAGAGCTTCAAAACCCGCTCCATCCCATCACATGTGAGATGCTTAGATCTTTTGAGAAACACAGTGGTCATGCAGAAGATGAAAGTGCACCTTCCGGCCCAAGCTCTTCACAGTCATCTTCTTCATGACAACCTTCCTCCCCAATCTCTTCACAACCATCTTCTTCACAGCAACCCCCTATTTTGGAATTCACAATGGGTGATTTACATGAGGAGATTAGGGAATTGAGAGACTATGTTGAGCAGAGCAACAAGGAAAGGCTAAGGGAGCAGTGGGAACAATTCCAATTTGTTGTAGATGCCTTGAATGCTAGGGCTCAAGGATCCAGTTCAGTTGTCCTTCCTACTCCTCCAACCTATCCACCAGTTTCTTTGCTAACTAAAGAGTCAGATTATTAATCCAAAGACTAAACTCCAGTACCCAAGGGAAGTCCTCGTCTCTTAATGCTTTTGTTTAACATTGAGGACAATGTGTGTTATAAGTTTGGGGGTATTTTGGTGTATTTCTAGTTGTGTTGTTGAACTATCTATTTATGTGTTGGTGGTAGTATTGTTTTTGACTATTATGTTTAGTTGTGTCTTGTTGAAAACTCTATATATGTGTGTGTGTTGCAGTACTTATGTTGCAGTAATATTCTATTTGTGTGTTTGTTATGTGTTTTGACTGTCTAGTCTCATATATATATATATATATATATATATATGTGTGTGTGTGTGTGTATGTGTGTGTGTGTGTTTTGTGTGTTTTGAGCATCGATCAAAGTCATCGTGCATAACCAATGCTATATATGTGATATTTGACATTAGTTAAGTCAAAAATGATAGAAATCATTCTTGCTTACTTGCTTGACTTAAGCCATTATCTAATTTGCTACAGATTCCTTTTACACATTGATCACATGACATAGCCATTTCTTTTGAAATCTTTGAATTCTTAGCATTAGTTTAGGAGACTAAGTATTATTAGTTCAATTTGAATTTGTGAATTCATGGAACTCATTTTAAGACAAGCATTAGATGAGATAAAAAAATCTAGCAAAAACTCATTGTAAATTGGGGGAATCACATCCAATGATTTGAAAAAGAAAAAAGTTTGGGGGTGTGATGATAATATAGCCCAAAAATTAGTTGGGGTCACATTCTGAAAAATGGAAAAGAAGATAAATATTAAGAATGTGATAGTAATAAAGTCCACAAGAAGAACAAAGAAATGAATGAGGAAAGTAAAACATCATATATGCATGTAATGTAGTCTCTCTAAGTTGAATTGTGAATTCACATAGCTTTCATTGAACATGTATTACTTGGTTCTTAAATGAATGGGTATGAGCTGATGTAGATTGAAATGGCTATCATGTTTGCACTTGCACATGGAATCTACGGTGGAAAAGATGAAGCTTAGGTTGAGAGTATAACCATTCTTGATATCTTGATATTTTCTTCTTAACCATGTTCTGTTTATTGAGGTTTTGACTAATGATGTAGATCAATGTTAGTGTGTTCATAGAGAAGTCTTGTGTTTTGCTTTGCTCGAGGATGACCAAATGAGTAAGTTTGAGGGTATTTGATAAGGGAGTTTCATTCACTTGTTTTATGCATGTTCAAACTTAATTATTTGTGAATCTTTGATAGTTTTAGATGAATTTAACATGAAAAATTGATTTCTCTAGGTGAATTGAAGATGGGAAAAGAAGATAAAAACTTAAGAAATATGAAGCTCAAAGTGCAAAGAAAGCCATCTTGCAAAAGATCATCAAAAGCACCAAATGCGGATAGAATTTTCCACGACATGGCATCCAAACTTAGCATGGTGGCAATGTTCAAGATAGAATTTTCCACGATGCATTGTGGAATTCCACACCATAGTGTGAGCGCTTGCTAGATTTTTTGCTAATTTTTTGCATTTTTTCCCTTGGTTTTTAAGGCAATGAGAGAGGTCTTTTGAGGGATTCCTTTGCATTAGTTTAGGGTTCTTTGGGGTGCAACTTTGGGGGGAGTTTTGGAGAAGAAAGAAGGAGAGTTCTCAAGGAAGCAAGGAGGAAGAAGAAGATGGCTTGCATGGTGTTGAGCTTCATGGAGGGAGTTATTTCTTTTCTCATTATGCACTAAACCTCTTTTCTAAGGTGAAGATGGAACCCTCTTTGGTACATTTGTTATTTGGGAATGTTGGATCTTTAATGCAAATCAATTGTTTTCATTCATTGAGTTATTTGCTTTCATTTGTTTTGATATATTGCTTGATCACTAATATTGCAAGTCACATTGATTATCTAACATGGTTAAGGCACACACCATATGCAAAACCATGAGCACCATTAAATGGAAAGGGTAAGTGGTTATGGTACACACCTTATGCTAAACCATTCTCTATGATTCATGTGTTCTTAAGCTTAATGGGTTTTCACCTCAATTACACTTAACACCATAGGTAATTGGAACGAGTGGAAATACTTGATTTAAACTAGAACACCTAATGGTAATAGTCTCACATTAGATAGAATGAATTCAAGTTATGTATTAAACCCAATGTCCTAATAGTAAAGAGTATCATTGATTGGTGAAATTGGATCCCTAGACCTTTGCCCTTTGTTGATTTCACCTACATTACCCAGAGCTTTTCGATTTCTGCAATTTTATTCAAGTTATCATTTATACTTGCTTAGCTCAAATCACATTCCTTTAAGATAGAGATAAGTTAGTAACTAAGCTAATTGAATCAATTTGAACATTCCCTGTGGGATCTACCCTTGCATTGCACACTATACTATTATACGTTCGTGCACTTGCAAGGATTTATAATTTGAATCATCACTTGATGTTGGTGGTATTAGCAGATGGGGCCCCCTTGTCTTTCTTAGGAGGCTAATTTTCTATTTCATTCTTTCTTGTTTGAATGAGTAATTGTTCCTTTGCATGAGCTTTATTGGCTAATTTCCTAAAGGTAGCGATATCCTCACTTAGCAACAGAGCGATTTCATACTTTAATCCCTAGTAGTAGAGCCAGATTTGCTCCTGCTCACTAATAGGAAAGTGACATTTGTTGGCTGCCCAACGCTAATGCTTGATATAATCTTGTGCACTTTCATGGGGTTTCTGCTCAACAGTGGTTAGGTCTGAAAGACTAACGTCTCATTCAGAGATAAAGAATCTCCTAACAAATAACCATTACACATCTTCCTAGGCCTTAATTAGATTAAATTACCATTGGAAAGCATCACCTATTAAGGATGATTCGAATAGCCACAGATAGTAGTAGGGATTCATAGCTAAATTCCCAAGGGTTACTAAAAAATGGATTAGATGTTCATGAGGATTCCTGATGCCTATTTAGACTTATTTTCTTTCAATATTTGGCATCTCCTTTGAGGAAATCCATCTTGTGTATGTCCATGGGATAAGGCCTATGTTGCATGACTGGTGTTGTCTATGTATATTTGCTTTTTCATCCACTCATTTAGGAAATCTTCTAACTCCCTGCATTAAATCCTGACATGTGGCAAGGAAGGTAATGATTCCTGGTAGAGTGAATCTTTGGGAGACCTTATAGGTGCCAAGTGCATCATAAAGGGCTATGATGGACCCAACATATAAGGCCGAGCCACAGAGTTCACGTTGATAGGTGGAGGAGGAGATATACGGTCACCTCCCTTTGGTTGTGGTGGTTGCGGCTGACTTGCCTTGACTTGATCTATGTCAGCCAGCATTTTGTTCATATGTATATGTAGTTCAATCAATTTGGCCATCACATCTGCTATAATTGGGCTTGCACTACCTCTAGCCATATAAGCACTGGCTATTGGCTCATGTGGGAGGTAGGTTGGCAGTCATGTGGTGCTAGCTCAAGTTGTAGAGACCTTCCTAAGCATTTGAGGAAGAGCTTTAAGAGGTGACGACTGAGCTAATGTTTTTCTGAAGGCATGAGTGACCATTCTGGAAGAGGTTGCTGTAGCATTGTGAGAAGGAGTAGGATTCACCTGCTCTACCCATGATGTGGCAAAGACATACTCTATTTTTTTCTCAGGCTGCGATGCAGGCATAAGGGAGCACAAGCAAGTGCATGTACTTTCATAGTAGCAAATTATGAGACTGGAGGGGTACTTGATCTTTGGGATCTCTTTGTCTTCTCGTTCTTCTAAAAAGGTCAAACAGTGCTAGTAGGTTAACAAAAGACCTTGACAAAGAGGGAAACTCGAGCTATTCTCGAGCTAAGAGGATTCTTCTCTGCAAACATGTCAATTGGGCAAGTCCAGCAAAACAGTTACCCCCTAACTTTTTAGAAGCAGGAGCATCACATTCGATGCATCTTCCTTATTCTATTTGTGGCTTGGTTTTTGCCAACCATCTTTCTGATCTTTGGATGAAATGACCACCTTAGTCATCTTCTTCTTCAATGTCGCCCACGAGTGTGTAGAAATTTGTTGCACACGCTTAGTCGTAACATAAGAAATGTGACTCATGGCACCTTTCTTAGTGTTTTTAATCATCTTTCCTCACGCTGAGCTTGTCCACTAACCGAGAGGAAGCTTTTGGTGCTACTTTAGGTTGTGACACAGTAGATTATTGTTTAGGGACCTCCTTGTTATAGTTGAGGTAGGTCAGGATGTAAGAGTATGGAACCACATGATCAACTAACTTTGGATGACTTAGTAGAAATCCACTACTAGGGAGAAAGCCAAAAGCCAATGTCCTTAGTGCCATGATGAAGTTAAGTATAGAGTGTGAAGAAAGGCTGGTGCAGAAGTAAGGGAGAGCTATGAAAGAAGCAAACTTTCTGCACAAGTGTAACACTTATGGTGTTTGAAATATGAAAATGGGTAGAGTCTACTCTATGAATTTGATAAATGTCACTATTTTGGTCTATATAAAGCTAATGAGAAGAAAAGAACTAAAATAGTAAAATGGAGCAAAAGTATGTTTATGGTCAATGTGAATGGCTTAAAATAGTCATCATATGTATTGTAATGTGTGTGGAACATTAGATTGAGCATTGAATGCAATTTGAAATGAAAATGGCATATGGAGTCATTTATAGCAGAAACATTTCGGGAAAAACAATTGGATAAGTGATTTTTTATAATTGACCTCAAATGAGGTAGTGAATAGTATGAACATGTCCAATTTAATGCATATGATATGTGGAAGATGATAGTTATGATGTTTAAAGTATTCTATGTGAAATGGGGCTATTGATGATTTTGTTTAAGTACAAATTTAGAAATTGAATAGCTTATTGCAATGAACAAGTTATTATTTGGATTTAGGAGAGAAATTTTTTCTTAAACGAGCAATTTAGGATGATTATGCATGAAATTAATGGGAAATGTAATGATTGAAAGTCTAAGAATGAAATATGAGAGACAAAGTGGAAATTTTGGAACAAAACTAAAGGAGCATAAGTGTGTATAATAAAAATACTGAATTTGAAAAAGGTGATCATTATGACTAAATTTTGACATAGATAATGGACTAATTTGAAAACATGTTCAACATATAAGTTGTAGATCATGAAATTATCTATCCAATGGAAGAAACATCACTTGATTCCGATGTCATATGAGGAAGTTATGACTAATACACTAAAACTATTTCAAATGACTGAAAAACAATGAGATGAATCAGGTGGGTCAAATTTATGAAACTTTTTGACATGTTTGTGGGGTGATTTTGAAAATGTTATTAACATAATAGTTGTATCCCTAAAGTTTCTCAAAAATCTTATCATTTGAACATCTTATGTGAAAGTTATGATAAAATTTCTATTATTGTGTCGGACAGAAAGAGCTTGCCGCGGCAAGGCTTTAGAAAATGGACTTTTGGGCATCCGGCAAGAGCTTGCCACAGCAAGGCTTTACCATGCCATAGCAAGGTCATTTTTCTACCATGGCAAGGTTATTTTCTACTACAGCAAGGTCATTTTCTACCATGGCAAGGCCCTAGAATTTTACATTTTTGGTCATCCAGCAAGACCTTGCCACGATAAGGCTTTTCTCTACCTCAGCAAGAGTCCGTTGACATGCTGAAGCACCAGGAAAATTTGACTTTTTAAGCCCCAACCCATTTTATTTTCATTCTATTCCATTCCTTTTTCTCTATTAATGTTGTTCTTCCTTCCCCAACTCTGTTATACCCCATTTGTCATCAATTTTGCTAGAAAACATGTGGATTAAGGTGGTTAATCAAGCTAGCAGACCTCTCGGCTTGGGTTTTTGGAATTTAAATGGCAGGAAATGGAAGAAGATTTGGATTTTGGTGATTGGAGTTAACTATTTGGAGTGTTGGGCGTGGATCCTTGTTCGTGGATGAAAGCCATGCTTGAAATTGGTGGTAAGCTACCTGATCTCATCCAAAATTTTGATATTTGTAAACTAGGTTTTATATAGTTTTTTGAAATGTGATTTTTAGAAGAAATTGATATGGGTAATCATGGGAAAAGTGAGTAATGGGTTGATTACTATGAATTAAGAATTATTTGGCTATGGAAATCATAATTGTTTTAAGGTTTTGTGAATAGTAATTTTTGAGGAATTTTATGAATTATATAAACTTAACATGGAAAAGTTGATTAATATCAGAATTTGGATGTTTTGGGATTTATATAGGGTGATTTGGAACTGTAAGAATGAATATTGAACTATGACTTAGTTTAGGGTAATTGGGGAAATTGTGTATGGACTATATAAGCCATCAATTAGTGGGATTAAAGACTTTATTGGATTGTTTTAAAGATATTTAACTATGAATGATGTTAAATACATAATTATCATGTCATATACCAAATAAATATGGTTGTGGCTTGTTAATGGACTGACCATAGTATCTAGAAATTATATTTTGTGAATTAGGCAAAGTTGCCTTTGTAAATGAATGACCTATTTGTGTGTATAGGGCAAATTGAATATGGTTGGGAAGCTATGGAGCTTGTAGCATTATAGACAATAAGTCGTTAGCCAAGTAAGTAGACTCTATTTGTATGTTTATTTGACTGAATGGAGATAATTATTATCTCCTAAGTTTATGTTATGACATGTGGATATATGAATGGAATGAAGGGATAGTGATTATTTCCTATTTTGTATAGGAATTTGTAAGAAAAAAAGCGGGATGTTGAACATCCCATCAAAGTGAAATGAATGTATGCTTGATTGAAAGGGACAGATTATCCCTTGGCTTATTTGATGCTTCGTTATGTTAAGGATTATGTGTCCTGAATTTCAATATGTGAATTGGGAATTTGAAATTTCCAAAATGTATAGTTTGGCTGAAATATGTTTATATATTCATTTTGTTATGAATTGGATTTTATATTTGTGGAATGTGAATAGGGATACCTGAGGGATCTCTATTATTGATTATTATTTTTTATTCATAATTGTTTGTTATACAGTTTGCTTACTGAGTCTATTTAGACTCACCCTTGTTTATTTATTTTTAGTTGGCAAGTCAAGCCATGGAAGATTCAATGACAAAAAACACAAAAGAGTAAATTATTTGAGAAGTAAATGTATATTGTGAGAGAATGTTGTATTATTTCAGTGGGATTGACATTCCTTTGTATTAGAAATTTAAATGTTGAATCCTTGTATTCAAATGATCATAAATCATGTATTATGACAAGGAATTGCAAATTTTATTTATAATTGTGGAATTATGATTGTATATGTTATTCAAAAGATTCTAATGATAAAAAAGTGAAATATTGATATATCCTAGTAAAGTATTTATGATTGTGTTAAATCAATTAAAGTCCTCTTGGGTGTATTGCCATCATGATTTACCTTGATCTTAGGCAGTTGTGGCATAGTGGATGTTTGTATTTAGAATCTATATTATTATTTTATTTATTTGATATATAATTGTATAGGTTAGACCCATCTATTTAGGTTAAGCTCTGCCAAATTTTGGGCAGAGCACCCCACCCTAAAAGTGGACAAATCCTAGTTAATTTACGTGAAAATATGAATGTCGCTCCTTGAAAGGCGGGGCATGACAACAAGCAATGAAATAATGCTAGTATCCTAAATGATGAATGACATAAAATGTGAATGAAATACAAACAAAAGTGTCATAAACTCTTAAGTCTTTTCCTTAAAGATGAAGGGATGAAGCAGAGGTTGGAGCTTGCTCCTTCCAATCTTGAACCTTAAGGAAAACATTATAGGTAAATGACTTGTTCAAAAGAGATTCTCACCACCAACGCTCACTCTGCTCATTCCTTCGGAACCTCTATCTCTTGAACTAACATTCACCTTTCACATGCTTCCTTGAAAGACCTTTTCCCCACTAACTGCTACCCTTTCCCTTAAACTCATGCCCATAGACAGCTTAGAATAAGAGGGAAAGGAGATTCTTATCCTTCCAGACCTACCAGCCAAAGCTAGAATATTCAAGCCAATACAGTATAGGTACCAAAGTCATTAGATTCCGCTTCTAAAAAAGGAGGAGAAGTGGCATTCCAAACCTACTTAATAGCTTAATAGAATGACTAAAGGCATTGCGCTTGTACCCAATTTGAAAGGTTGAGCCATCACTTCTTCGCTTGTGTCCTTGATACGTGAATTTTATTCACTTATATTCATATTATTCAAACTTTTTAATTGTTTATTCTTGAGAATTTTAGATATGTTTCATATAGTTTTATTGGTTTTTAAAGGTGCATTAGAAGGAGGAAGAATGGAGCTAAACTAAGGAACAAAATAAATGCAACCTAAGGATGGAAGCAAAAGGACGAAAAGAAACAAGAAAGAAGCATAATAGGCAACCAGCAAGGCTGGTACCATGATAACAATTCTAGGGTTGTGGTGCCCAACCCAATTGGACCACCTAATGCAACTAGAAAAATTGGTTCCATGGCGCCAATTTTAGGGCCACGTGCTGGCGACGATGTGGGATTTTAGCTCCTCTTTTGTGATGATTTTTAAGGTTTTGAAAGAGGATTTTTAGGGCATTTTTTTGGAGGGTTTTGGGGAAGTCTTTGCTAGATTTTTTAGCAGCTTTTATTAGAACTTTTTGAGGATGAGTTTAGGAGGAGAAATCTGTTGGTCCCAAAGATTAGGCAAAAACCCAAAAGGGGAGGGGTGAATTGGGTGCTTAAAAAAATTTGCTCAACCCCTTTAGGATTAAACGTCCCTCTAGTAATCAATCTAATCGCTCAATCAATCAATGCACAAATAAATAAGATACAGTGATTTTTATAGTAGCTCAAGTAAATACTATACTCCACTCTTCCAAGAACACTCTCCTCTTAGTGTCTTGAGTTCCACTGTCTCCAATAGTAGAAATATAATAGTGCTTCCTCCCAACACTCTTTTAGATTCCAGCTTTAGGGGGCATAAATAAATAGCTCTTGTCTACACTCAAACAATCACAACTCTTCTTGAGTCTAGTCTTAACCATTAGCTCAAGGGACTTACAATGAATATCAAAAGTTAAAGCACAGATACTTGTCAATAAACATAGGCGGAGGTTTCTGAAAATTAAATGTAAAAGTAAATGATTTTACCGAAAGATGGTTGGGAGCCTTCAAAGAAAGTTGAGGAAAGTTTGAATACAAGGCTCACAACTCTTGAAAGATAGTAGAAAGTTTTGGCTCAGATCAGTAAATGCTCTTAAGAGGATATTGAATATTTCTCTTGATTACTTATCCTTCTTCTTGCTCCAACGAGGCTTCATTTATAACTACTTTAAATTCTAGTCATTGGTGTTAGGTGAACTCCATTAATGACAGAAGACCGTTCTGATTAGCATATTTGAATTCTTTGACTTCAGCTTAATCCACATCTGTAGAAATGCCTGCAACATTGATTTTGGAGAAGTTGATTTCCTGATTCTTAATAAGTATCGATCAAAGGTTTGCTACAATGGTTGGTTCCTTTCATAAATATGGAAAGATCGTCACTAATGCTGAATGAAGACTAACATTTCGGTTTACCTATTGTTCATCTTCACTTATAATAGACAAATTATCTGTCCAGTTGTTCATTAGACAAAGTTTCTTCATCTTCTAGTTTGTGCATGGTAAGTAGCAAACAAATCCAGTTGTTACAAATGAATAGTCTTCTTAGCACTTTGTTTGTTGGTTTATCCATTCTATGTAATAGACAAATCATGAAGTCATAGATGAATCATCTTTCCAGTACTTCATCTGTTGGGTTGTCTGTTGTAAGTAACAGACAGACTATTGGAGAGCAGATGAATTTTCTTTAGCGCTTTGTATATTGGATTGTCTATTGTAAGTAATAGATGAATCATTGAGATGTAGACAAATTATCCTTTTATCTGTTGGATTATCTATTGTAGATAATATATGAATTTAGGTGTGCAGACTAACTCCATTGCTCCGCTAGGTGAATTTCACTACTCTACCAGATGAACTTCACTAATCTACCAGATGGACTCCACTTATCCACCTTTGTCTATTTTTAACAGACAATCATTAAATTAGTGGGCTATACGACTATGGCTCACTTATGTTAGTCGAATCATGTTGTATGCACACTGTTTTGCATTCGTCACATATAATCTTCTCTTTGACAGCCAAATGGAGACTTGGTTGATTCCTTTTCATTTGAGCTTTATCTATGCTGTACTTTGTGTTTTGCTTTTACACTCACCCAAGCTTTTCAGTTAGAAAGATTGATGCCTTAGAATATCTTCTCTTTGCTCATTTTTTTGTGAGGCTTGCAACTTGATTTTGCATTCTTAATGCTTGGAACAACCATTAGTACATAATCTTTAATCAAGTTTTATTTGTCATCGAAACCATGCATTTTTACTAGCATTCTCCCCCTTTTTGATGATGACAAAACTTGATTAAAAATTATCTCAAAAAAGATAATCTCCCCCTGAATGTATGCATTCTAATAAAAATATTTTGCCAAGTTTAATCTTTCTGATGATTGCCATAACTTGACGGCTCAGGTTTTAAATAACCTCGCAAGTGCACGGTCGATGTGTAGTCTAGTGTGCTTATGCA
>JAYJMB010045746.1:0-19698 GCA_036873735.1 Pouteria campechiana
ACATTTTCCAAATAAGCCTCAATCTTTGTCAAAAATTTAATACAAGTGATGCCTTTGTCAAATTCAACGAGTCTAAAGTCTAAGGTAGTTGCAGTGTTTTGGCTCTAACTTCCACATATGATATCAAAATTCTATGATTGTTGATTCATTGGATGGGTAATTGGAAGGGATTAAAATTATATATTGAACACATTTCCTGAATTAATCTCCATACATACATAAAATTGGGTCAAAGTGACACCTTGTTCATATTCATCTCCTTTTTAACATGTTTTGATGTCTAAAATACAAACTAACTCAATTAAGTACAATATCAACAAATTTGATTCTAAACTAATAAAATTATGTCAATTGAGGATCCAAAATAGCTAAATTTAGCTATTAAAACATGATAAAATATGAACTTATCAGTTTCCCATAAATCAATTTTGAAATTGTTTTATTTTTAGGGTTTATTAAGCTAGATATGTGTGTCTAATTAGTGTAAAAATTACAAGGATTTGATGGGTATTTCATAGGTTAAATCATTACTGTGATAATTACAACTTGAATATGGTGTTTTGATGTTGGAAAATTAGGCATATTGCTGTTCACGAAGTGGATAGCAACGTGCTTGGATGTGTGGGGTTGTTTTGCATAATTGATGATAATGGGCAGGCTGCTTTGGCATTAATTGATCTTTGTTTCCATGGGGAAGATGTTGAATATATAAATTGTAATGTTGTAATGCATATTGGGTGAAGGAAATCCAAATATGTTGTTGAGCGAAAAATGGACAGCAATCTATGTGGACGTTGGAATGGTTTTAGTGTGAATCATGATTTGGATAGCTGCGGAATTGAAATTGGGTTTACTTAAATCATTTATGATGATGTAATAATGTTAATTGAATTAGGTATTGGATGTATATGGATGGAAAAGCATGAAACATACAATATGTTGCTGAAATTTACAAACTAGAACATGCACATGTGATATTTGATGAAATGTCCCCATGGAAACAAAGTGAACTTGAATGATTGGATTAAGATACTTAATTGGATATTAAATAGGTAGTCAAATAAAGTATTAGAGGTTTTAAATGCATAATTAATAGGATAGTTAAAAAGTGGATAGCAATAAGGTCATGTTGGAGTAAATATTTCACTTGAAATGTATTTATAAAGTTATCCCAAGAATGGGCAGCAACATGGGCAGATAATGAAAATTAAAAATTATGGCTATTTGGCTTAAATTGGTGTATAAAATGTAAGAGTAATCAGCTAGTTTATGCCCTTGAAGTTATGAATTAAATGTTAAAATGATGATTAAGAATGCACCATTTGATGGCTTGAAAAGAGGTTGCAAATCTGAAAATTTGTGGTCAATATAACTCATGTTAATATTAACTTGATTAAGGCTACCTTTGTATGAAATTAATCACCTTAATTCAATTTTATTGTTGGTTTTAAATTTTGGAATGCATATAAGTTGAGTTATGACAATGTTCAATGCAAGAATTGCTTACAATTAAAAATTTTCACATGTAAGGGTTGTTTTGTGTTTGCTAAGTTTATTGATTATGAAAATGACTCAAGTGATGTTTGAAAATTATTTTTAAACCTTAAGAAGGTTACTCAAGTGAAGAAACTACTAGAAATGTAAATGGGGTAAAAATTCCCAAAGTGGAATCCTATGAACTTGTAACTTGAAAGGGGTGATAATTCTTACTAGAACAAGTGTAAGGGATGTGTAATTGAGTAATGACGTGTGAATAAACCCCAATGAGGTGATTAGTTGGGTTTCACCTATTTTGTGTATCGAATAGAATTTTCCATTCAAACATGTAAAGTGAATGTTAGTGCATGTTATGTGTGTAGGCCAAATTGAGCATTGATTGGAAGTTAAGTGTGAAACTTGAGCAATTGTATGCAATTGATCTTCCTTGAGGTAAGCAGGCTTTTCTTATTGCACATATAAGAATATGTAAATTGATGTGATTAGCTTCTTTTTGTTATATGTATTTGTGAATGTGTGAATGGATGAGGAAAGAAATTATTCCATGATTCGCATATGAGCACCATGTTTTGAATGATATTTACTTCATTACATCATGATTTGAGTGTTATGTATTTTTCTTGAAATTTGGATTTGGCTTCATGTTATAAGCAAAATGCTTTTGACATTGCATTGCATGACATATTTTTATGAGTCATGAGTCATAGATGATAATTTGATAGTAGTGTATAATGATGTCCTAATGTACAGGTATGGAAACTTTATATTTCTGAAGAGAATCTGTCAGATTTTCAGTAGAATCCTTCTTTGGAATATAATAATGTAACATCCTAAGAGTGGGGTGTTACATCTTGGAACTGTTGAACTAAACCTCCTCACTAGGCTTGATTCTGATGATGAACATATTTAACCAGCTAAGTTTTGATAATCAGCAAAAGCATCTAAGTGAAAGTTTAAGCTACTAATCATTATTTTTCAAGTGTGCTGTAACATACAATATATCAGGGAAATAGTATAAGTGGACAACACATATGAGACTACATCAGAGATAAGATCCATAAATAAATTAAGATGAAAACATAAATGCACAAATAATAAAGAATGAAACTAAAACTTTGAAAAAGTAGTGTGTGAAACAATTTCTAGACTTGCCTCAAAACACTACCAAAGTAAATCAGACTTATGATCGAAGATGGATAAGAATCAAGGCTTCAAAATGGACAAATGAATCTAAGTTCTGCACTTAAGCAAAGAGATAGACACTGAAGAAGCAAGTTTGGACATCATGTAACCAATTTTGGACAGTGAATCAGTCTTAGACATTGCTAAATAAGAATCAAAGATCTTGAACATTGCAAAGCCATTCTCAAACATAGAATCTTAGAATCCAACCTTAGACACTGTTGATAAGAGAAAATCCAAGTGTGTCTAGAAGTCCAAGTCCAAAAATCCCATGGCAAACTCAACTTCAGACATAGTTAGGATCAAGTCCTACAACAAAATGCAACTAGTGTCAATCCAAGTCTAAAATCTTAATTACAGACAAGGAGATCATTTTGGAACATGGAGATTCACTTTAAGACATGACTGAATAAGGTGTTGCAAGCTGAATGGTTCATCCAAGTCTAAAATAATAATTTTAGACATGGCTACTCAAATCCAGACATGACGAATCATTTCCAGACATGGAAGAAAGAAGTTAATCGCAAGCTAAGCACCAGTCCAAGTCCAAATTTTAATTCCAGACATGACTATTTGAACCCAGACATGATGGTTCACTTTGAAACATGGTCAAACAATCAGTTTCTAGTTGAATGAGTTAAGCAAGTCTGAAAACTTAACTTCGTACATGGAAACTAAACTCAGACTTGGCTCAATAGATCTTAGACATGAAAACCTGTGAGAAAGCTCCAACAGACAAAAAATTTTATCAATTCACTCGCATTAAATGAACATCATTTTCTCCAATAGGTAGAATTGAAACTCAGCTATAAAAGGAGTAAAGAAGGGTCGTTCCAAGAAGTTATAAGAATTAGATATTGTCGAGAAAAGAAAGAGAAGAAAGTAAGAGCATTTACTCTTAGATATTAAGTTTTTTTTTCGACTCCACGGTACTAGAAAGCTATCTGAATTCAAAGTTTATTCTCTACAACAACTTAACAGAGTCTAAAACTCTTAGTATTTATTGCTATACATTTTACTATAGTATTTAATTTTGTATAAACTCAGCCAATGTAAGAGGCATTTTCAATTGTACATTTCTTTATTGATTGAGATAGCAAGTAAAGGGTTTGCTGACCGTGTATAAGTTTGTTGGTTAGCTTTAGAAACCAACTAAAAAAATTTTGTTGGTGTGCTTTTGGAAAACCAACCTATGTACATGTTTGTTGGCAAGCTTTTGAAAAATCAACTTATGTATGAGTTCATTGGTAAGCTCAGGAAAACCAACTTATGATTAGTGGAACTTGTGTACAATGAGTGAGGTTGACTTTGAGAGAGTAGTAGGTGTCTGTTGTGGGACAAACCTCTATAATACACCTATGTGCTCTATGTTGCGTAATTTATTTCCTAATTATTACAACACTTTTGTTTTACATTGGCCAATATTTTAAGAGCTCAATTCAAATCCCCCCTCCTCTTGAGCTACCTTAGGATAGGGTCAACAATTGGTATCTAATAGGGCTTCAAGAGTTAACCTTTTTACTAGTTATTTTGACTGCTCAAAGTGATGCTTATGGCCAACACTATCCATAACACCATAGTTGAAGTACAGTCAAGCACCAGACCTCTTTTTTTTATGGAACCAACCACGGTTATTGGAAAATGCATATGTAAAAATTTTTTATAATAACTAACTATAAGTTATGGTAAATCATCAAAAGATTGTCACAAACACAGAGGATAAATATATTATCAAAAATATTATATTAGTAGAGAGAGATGCTAAAACTAAGAATAGCCTCTACTATGCATTGTCACCTTCTGAGTTTGAAAAGATTTTTGCTTGTAGCTCAACAAAAGAAATTTGGGATAAGCTTAAAGTTGCACGTGAAGGTACTAATTAGGTCAAGGAGACTAAAATGAATATACTTATGTAGGAATATGAAGCCTTCTATATGCAAGATAATGAAACAATATTAGGGATGTTTGAAAGATTTCAAAAGATCACCAATGGATTAAGCAATCTTGGTGAAAAATATGAAGAACCCAAAATGGTGAAAAAGATTTTAAGATCTTTGCCAAGATAGAGGATGGAAAAAGTCATAGTTATCTAGGAGGTAAGAGATCTTGACAAGATGAAAGTTAAAGAATTAATGGGTTCACTTATGGCCCATGAAATTTTAATGAAGCAAAAAGCTCCAAAAGAACCAAAAGGAAAGAAATCAATAATGCCGAGAGCTAAATCAGAAGATGACTCATAAAGTGAGACGTCAATAAGTGACATTGAAAATGATGATAGCACAGTAATGCTAAGCAAAAGATTCAGAACCATGTTTAAAAGAAAGACTAAAAGTAACTCCAAAAATTTTAGAAACAAAAACAAAAGAAAATATGCTCCTACCTATTATAATTGTGGAAAGACTAGCCACATGAGTTATTACTATTAAGAGCCTGATAAGAGGTGAGGGGAACAATAGATCAAAAGGAGCAACTCATACTCTAAAAGGAAAAATAAAAGTAGCAACAACAAAAGCTTCAACAAGAAGAAAACACTTGTAGCATGGGAAATTATTGAAAATATGCTACATGAAAATAAAAGTGATAATGAAGACAAACATAAAGCAAAATTTAGCAAATTGTCACCGACAAAAGGAGATCAAGGAGAATACCACACCAGAATCAGCTTCATGGTCATTCATGAAGATTAAGTAACTTCTAAACTTAAATCTCAAAGTTTCCTTGATGAATTAAAAAGTATATATATAAATTTCAAGGTTTTGAAAGCGAAATAGAAGGAGACAAGGAAGGAGCTATTGAAAGTAACTAATGAATGCTCCAAGTTGAAAGATGAGAATTGCAAGCTCAAGAATAATCAATGCACCATTCAAGAACTTGAGCAAGTTAAGGCAGAAAACAATGCCTTGAGATAGACCTTAACCTCTACCTTGTTCAGAATGAAACCAAAAAGTAAAGGTGATCAGCAACATAAGAAAAAGAACTATAATTCTAGAAGAAAACAAAGGACTAAATAAACCATGGTTTGGATTTCTAAGATAGTTGTGAAAGTAGTAAATGCAATATAATCTCCTGAAATTAGAATAGTGGCAACAAAAGAACAAAGGGTACCAAAATTTAATGCCACTAACCCACATGGACCCATTCTCAAATGGGTACCAAAGATTAAAGCCTGACCTTGTCATTGCAAGTATGTCTAAGAGTCAAAGGAAGCAGCATGTGGTACATTGACAGTGGTTGCACAAGACACATGATAGGAGAGGAGTTGTTAACTAAATTGAAAGAAAGACATGGTGGAACAGTAACCTTCGGGGATAATAGGAAAGGTAGAGTAGTCAGGATTGGTAAGGTTAGACAACCACATTCTACTACTATTTCAGATGTACTTCTAATTTGAGGGACTAAAGCATAATCTTCTAATTGTTAGTCAGTTTTGCGATAGTGGTTACAAGATTATGTTTGAATATCATATTTGTTCAGTCCTAGATCAGAATGACTTAATTGTAATTCTAAGCAAAAGACATGAAAATGTGTATATAATAGACTTATTTGACATCCAAGCTAAATGTCTTGTTAGTCACAATGAGTCCCTATTGTGGCATAGAAGACTCGTACATGCCAACAAAGATATGATCAAAAGACTATACAAAAAGGATCTTACAGTTGGCTTACCCAAACTAAATTTAACAAAGGATAGTTGCGTGATGCATGTCTGAAAGAAAAGCATGCAAAAGAATCTTTCAAGCCAAACAAAGAAGTACACACAAGTAAACCACTTTAATTCCTACATATGGACTTAGCTGGACCAAGTAGAACTAAAAGTCTAGGAGGGAAACATTATGCACATGTCATTGTTGAAGACTATAGTAGATATGCCTAGGTAATCTTTCTTGTATCCAAGGATGAGAATTTATCATTCTTTGAAATCTTTTCCAAGTGAGTACAGAATAAACAAAGCTCTCATATTGTGGAGAATTTGAAAACCATATGTTCATAGCTTACTATGAAAATAATGGTATATTTCAAACTTTCTCTGCACCAAGAACAACCCAGTAGAATGGAATAGAAGAAAGAAAAAATAGAACCTTACAAGAAATAGCAAGGACTATGTTGAGTGAACATAATTTACAATAAAACTATTGGGCTGAGACTATGAATACCACTAGTTTTATTATAAATATAATTCATACTAAGCCAATACTCAACAAAACTCCATTTTTGATATACTATGGCAAGAAGCCTAACATATCATTTTTCCATACTTTTGGCTGTAAATGTTTTATTCTCAACAATAGAACGGAAAACATTTAAAAATTTGATAGTAAATCTGATGAAGGAATATTTCTTGGATATTGCATTGTTAGTAAAGCTTTTAGAATTTATAATTTGAGTAATAGAACTGTAGAAGAATCTATTCATGTCAAATTTGATGAATCTTCTAATTATTTGAAAAGACCAAAGAATATTGATGATGAAGTAGAAAAACTTATAATTGATATGGAGAGAATAAACTCACAAAATCAAGATAAACAAAATCCACAAACAGAAACAGTAAAGTATGGAGCTGACAGACAACTTGAATCATCCACTAGTGAGATATATGAATAAGTTAACTTTTCTCTTCCTAAGGATTAGAGATTCATGCATGATCATCCTCAAAACTAAGTAATTGGTATTGCGTACAATAGAGTTAGAACTAGATCATCATATCACCAAATATATGGTAATTTTGCCTTTATTTCTCAAATAAAGCCAACTTGCATAGACCATGCATTAAAAGATGAAAACTAGATTTTAGTTATGCAAGAGGAACTGAACCAATTTTAAAGAAATGATATGTGGACTTTAGTTCCAAGACCAAATCACCAATCAATTATAGGAACCAAATGGGTCTTTAGGAATAAACTTGATGAATCTAGATTGGAAGTAAGAAATAAGATAAGACTAATAGCAAAAGGATATTTTTAAGAAGAAGAAATTGATTTTGATGAATCATATAACCCTGCTACTAGGATAGAAGCTATAAGAATGATGTTAGCATTTGCATCTTTCATGATTTTTAAACTTTACATGATGGATGTCAAATCTGCATTTTTGAATGTTTTCATTAATGAAGAAGTATATGTAGAACAACACATTAAGTTATAAGACCCTCATAACCCTAACCATGTCTTCAAGCTCAAGAAAGCCCTCTATGGATTCAAGCAATCTCCTAGAGCATGATATGAAAGGCTAAGTAAATTTTTGATAGAAAAAGAATTCTCAAGGGGTAAAGTAAACACAACTCTCTTCATTAAGTATGCTATGAAAGACATTCTTGTAGTATAGATATATGTTGATGATATTGTATTTGGAGCCACTAATGAAAATCTTTGTCAAAAATTTTCTAAGATTATGCAAGGAGAATTTGAAATAAGTTTGATGAAAGAATTAAACTTCTTCTTGGGACTGCAAGTAAAGCAAATAAAGGAAGGAAATTTCAACCACTAAGCTAAATACACAAAAGAACTGCTAAAGAAATTCAATCTTGAAGATGGAAGAAAATATGGAACTTCAATGAGCACTTCCATCAAATTGGATAGGGATGAAAGAGGTAAATCTATTTGCCAAAAGCTTTATAGAAGTATGATAGGATCTCTATTGTATCTCACTATTAGTAGGCCAGACATTATATTGAGTATATGTATGTGAGCTAGATTCCTATTAGATCCTAAAGAATCACATCTTATTGCTATTAAAAGAATTTTTAGATACCTTTTAGACACTCCAAATCTTCGTTTATGGTATCTAAAAGATTCAGGCTTTGAGTTAATTGGGTACTCTAATTATGACTTCATTAGATATAGAGTAAAAAGGAAGAATACATCAGGGACTTATCGGTTTCTTAGAAACATGATCATATCATGGTTCACTAGGAAGCAGAAATTTGTTACACTATCAACTGTCGAAGCTGAATATGTTGCAGCTGGAAGTTATTATGCATAGATTCTCTGGATGAAAAAGCAACTTAGAGATTATCCTTTAAAATACGTTGATATACCCATTAGATGTGACAATACTAGTGCTATAAATTTGACCAAGAATCCTATTATGCATTTTAGATTTGTGCATTTTAGATTTATGTATTCTAGATCTAAGAAAATAGAAATCAGGCATCACTTCATTAGAATATGTACCAACTAAAAAATAGTTAGCAAACATCTTGACTAAGCCACTCTTAGAGGAGAGATTTTGTATGATTAGAAGGGAACTAGGAGTTGTTAAGTCAAACCCTTTTACTAAGCTTGATTTTGATGATGAATGAGATTAAACAACTTGGTTTTGATGATGAACAAATAAATGAGTAAAGAATTAAGGTACTAACAAATTACTTTCCAAGTATTGCAGTATTAAATATCAAAATAGATTAAGGAAAGTAAACAAAGTTATTAACTATAAAATCATTACAGCAACCCTTCAAAAAATGATATGCAAAAGAATGCTCAAATAAAAAGATATTCAAAAGTGACTATGAAGTAATTCAGAACTTGCTTAGAGGCTTAGCATGAAAAGATTAGAAGTTAAGAACAAATTAGAAGTTAATCAGAAGTTACGCGGAATCACTTAGAAGCTACCAGACGTAACTTAGAACCGGGCCAGAAGCTTATCAGAACCAACTCAGAATTAGTATGTAATAATGTTGGACAATAGAAGATCTACAGAAGTTACTTAAAAGCACTACAGAAGTTAAAACAGGAAAATTGTCTATTCTCAGAAATTCTTCAGAAGTACAGAGGCAAGTCAAAAGTAAAACAGAAATTATATTAGTACATAGAAGATCTTCAGAGAAACAAACAGAAGCAACCCACAAGGCAACTAAGCTAAGTAGAATCATGCTAGAAGAATTCTTGGATTGCCAAAAGTAATGTAGAAGCATCATCAAAAGCACAAAACTAATGCAAAATATTATTATAGTACTCAGAAGAAAAACAGCATTACACAGAAGCAATGCAGAACCATGACACACAACACAAAAGCAGTATAGAACATTGACCCACTACACAAAATCTATTCAGAAACATCATCAGAGGCATCATCAAGAAAGGATGAATCAAGGAAATAATACAAAAGTAAAGTCTAAGCTTCATAAGTAAATCAGAGGATACTCAGAAGCTCTTCAGAAGACTTAAATATGACTGTTGAAGAATAAGACAACATATATAAATTCTAAAGAGGATACTGCCAAAAACATAGTTACCACAAAACTTTTGAAGAACCACTTTAGAAATTCTATTAAAGTATAAATCAAAGAACAAAAGTAATGAGGACACCGTTAGAATTTTTGAACCTCAACAATATGCAAAAGTTATTACCAAACCTGCCTAACTAATTTGAAAATTATGCCAATTATAATGGTAAAAACTTTTCAAATCCTATATATAGAGGATTAAGATGACACTTAAGAACATAGAATAAGAGAGATTACATTGAAAATCATCTTTAATTCAAGAAAGAAGCACTCACACCTTTTCATAATTCAATTCCAGCTGCTACGACACTACCAAAGCATTCAGAACCTTCAAAATCAGATTTCTGTCAACTTCAAAAGGAGTTTGAATCTAATCTCATTGCTTATTTTGTTCTTTCAATTAAGATTTAATTTTCATACATGTTTGTCAATGTAAGAGGCCTTATTTTTGTACATTTGATTATAAAAATAAAGTTAGTTGGTAAACTCTGTGAAACCAATAATTTGTAAACGTTTCTGGTTAGCTTTGAAGAAATAGTAAGTTAGTTAGTAAGCTTGGAAACCAACGTGTATAAGTTAGTTGGTAAGCTTGAAAACTAACATATAAAAGTTTCTGGTGAACTTAGAAAACCAGTAAGTTATTGGTAAACTTGCAAAACCAAGAAGTATCATAGTAGAACCTGAGTTTAATAAAGGAAACTGACTCAGAGAAGTGGAGTAGGAACTCAGGAAGGACCAAACCACTATAAAAACATTGTATAGATGCTACAAGTTATTCTCTCTTTTATTTTAAGCACATATATTCATTTATTGGCTAAAACTTTTAAATGCTAAATTCACCTCTTCCACCCCTCTTGAGCTACTATTCAGTTAATGAACAAAAGGAGTGATAAATACATTCGCATAATGAAAGCATCTTGATTATCACTTTATACTTTATATGATGTGGATGAATATCTTAAATACTGAATCCCATAAATGTGTGTATGCTTTATAAATTAAAATATTTCAGACATAGATTTTTCTAGACATAACTATTCATGTCCTAAATCACTTTTGGACCTTGCTCAATCTCACTTTCAGACACAATCCTTCATATTTGAAAATATGTTTCCGGACTTCACCACATCATCTTTGTGTCCGCATTTTAAAGTTTTAATAATTATCTTCTTATTTTAAATCTCTAAAGCTCACATTTATGAGAGTAAAACTCATTTTCATGAAGGAATTAAAACATTTCTTATTGGCATTCTTATCTATTGACTAAACTTAGCAAACATTTATTACAAAATCCATTAAAAATCTACTAGAATCTCATAGAGACCCCTTTTCAACCAACTTACTATTAGCAGCTATACTTATTTAACTCATCCTTATCCTCTCGCTACCAAGACAAAAGTGAAAACTGGAGAAATTTCATCTGTGTGATAGAGACCACGAGCAGAGAAATTAAAAAAGAGATGTATGTAGAAGAAAGTTCACTAAAGGGAAGTAAAGTGGATAGGGTAGTGGTTATGATATTTTGGATTAGAGATCATTCTTCTATTAAATTTACTAGATCTTATGATGTTTATGAAGTAGAAGAAGAGAGCTTGAATGAAGATCTACTAGAAATATCATGTTCTTTGAAAACTGAAGGAACCATCTTCATAGGAGTCCAAAGGTCACACTTTTCAAGTTAGCACCTTTTGTGGCCTAGGACTGGGAGGGAGAAGTAGCACTAGAAGCAATCTCCTTCTCCCCCATCTAAAACTTCGACTCCTCCAACGTGACCTTCCAAGTGTAATGAACACATGCATATGCTTAAATCCAAATGCTTCGAAGGATCATAATCGTGGTCTACCATAATCTCTCTATTCACACCTCTTCTTCCATCCATCCTATCCCTACTATATCTTTCTCAACATTAGTCAAGCACTCTGTGTATACTTAAATATCTTTAAAGTGTATCTCTATTTGTAAATTTGTTTGTACTTAAATGAAATCGAATAAAATTTTCTTTAATTCTAAGAACTTCATTGTCTGTATTGAATGCCTTTTCATTTAATTTTTTATAATGACAAAAAGGGGAAGAAATACTTCTATGAGAAATACCTATATGATTATATGAGTATAAGATATGAAAAATTGTTATATGTATGGTATATATTATTGGAATCTAGTGCACCCATTCAAGGGGAGAAAGCACTAAGTCATGGGGAGTTATGTCATATACTTAAATTATTCATCTTATATTATCTATGTGAAAGAGAATTCACTCAGATGTTTTGTCATCATCAATAAGGGGGAGATTGTTGAACTAAACTTCTTCACTAGGCTTGATTCCGATGATAAACATATTTAACCAACTAAGTTTTGATAATGAGAAAAAGCACATGAGTGAAAGTTTAAGCTGCGGATCATTATTTCCCAAGTGTACAATAACAAATAATATATCAGGGAAATAGCATAAGTAGATAGCACATATGAGACTACATCAGAGACAAGATGCACAAATAAATGAAGAAGAAAATGTAAATGCTCAAATAAGAAAGAATGGCACCAAAACTTTGAAGAAGCAATGTATGAAATAACTTCAAAACTTGCCTCAAAACGCTGCTAAAATAATTCAGACTTGTGCTCAAAGATGGATAAGAATCAAGGCTTAAAAATGAAGAAATCAATCTAAGTTCTGCACTCAAGCAAAGAGAAAGACATTAAAGAAGAAAATTTGGACATCACATAACCAATTTCGGACATAGAATCAGTCTTAGTCATTACTGAATAAGAAGCCAAGATGCTAAACATTGCAAAGCTGTACTAGGACATAGAATCCAAACTTGGACACTGTTGAAGACTAAAGAGAAAAGCCAAGTGTGTCTAGAAGTCCAAGTCCAAAAATCTCATCGTAAACTCAACTTTAGACATAGCTAGGATCAAGTCATGCAACAAAATGCAATTAGTACCAATCCAAGTCTGAAATATTAATTATAGATAAGGAGATCATTTTTGAACACGGTGATTCACTTTAAGACATGACTGAATATGGTGTTACAAGCTAAAAGGTTCATCTAAGTTTGAAATAATAATTTTAGACATGGATACTCAAATCTAAACATGGTTAATCATTTCCAAACATGGAAGAAGGAAGTTAGCTGCAAGCTAAGCACCAGTCCAAGTTCAAAATTTAATTCCAGATATGACTATTTGAACCCAAACACGATACGGCTATCTCTATCGTGTCTCTCCTCTCTCTCTTCTAGCTCATCCTCCCTCTGATTATGAGCTCTCTCATCACCTTCTTCCTCTTCTCTAGTTCCCTCTTCTTCCTCCATCTCATCTTCATATTTGGTAGTCTGCTCTACCAAGTAATTTGCTTCCTTTACTTGCATCCTTTTAAATAGGGTTTACTAATCCCATTCCTTTTTCAAAGTTGACATATGTATGCAAGCTTCTCCAAAAATAGGCACTTGGAAGGATGCAAAATCTTGGTCATCCAAACTCTGTATGGCACAACATGATCTGTCCAGTGAGGGATTTAACTAAAATCATGGAATAATACTTCAAGTAGACTGACTCTTTGGTATATATAAATTTTTCAAAATATCTTTGCTTTAGATGTTGTCACTTGCTCAATCCCTCCTAACTTGGCTACAAACATTACTTCCAATACCTTTCTAAGCAATCTAAGTTCAATAGTAAGATATCTTATCCTTATATGCATGTCTGCACTAATTCTCTGTAGATAGGTGCCTCATATTCCATCAACTCACTCCAACCTTGATAGTTTAACATGACTCTAATATCTAACTTGCATCTATCAAGGAATTCCACGTCAATCTTTTTCTAAATATGGATAGTTCTCCTAAGCATTGAAGTATAAATTTTCAATTCTCCCCTCCAAAGTAATATTCTAGAAAGTCTCTTTTTTCAAATTTAGCAATAGGAACTTTCTTTCCTTCTATTTCATCAGGTAAAGATATCAAATTAAACATCTCCACCCCTTCTTCATTTCCTCCTATATTCACTTCAACTTCTTCTCTTTCATTTCCATTCATAGGAGTAGAAGATGAGGGATTACCTTGAGACCCATTTGTAGTGCAAGCTCTCCTAGAGTTAAATGTGGCTCTAGATGTGGAAGGTTGGGATGTAGAGGCTCCTTCTCTTGTTCTTGCCCTCTTCATTCCATTCTAAGGCTTTGAAACAATGACTTTGGGTGGCATCAAGATGGTGTATGAGAGGGAAATTGGAGATATTGAGTGAAGATGAAGATTTGGGAGTGTTTGGGATTGCAAGCGAATTGTTTCTCGCCCAAGGCTGCTTGGAAAAGTGAACAAGGTGAAACAAACATTGAACTATTGCGCCGACTTGGCCTTCGAATTGCCAAGCGGCTAGGACACAAGTGCTTTGGGACTAGGTGACTTCACTCCCAAAATGACTCCTAAATTTTTTGATTTCTCCATTTATAATATACTCTTTCCATTTTTCAAACATTTTGACACTTTTCCTAACAATATATCAATTCAATCAATTTAGTACAATTTCAAACAAATCATTTCAAGCACATCATTTAGCACAAAACACATATTCTTTGAATTTTGACAATGAATGACCCTATGTTTTCCATGTTTTAGAATTTGTACTTTCATAAGGGTTGTTTATGATGAGAAATCCATCAAGAAGTAGTTGATGTGATTTGGTTTCCTTTCAAAAAATTCATACACACTATCTTTTCCTAATTTGTTGAGTGCATCATGTTTTGTTATGCATCAAGCAAGTATATAATATGAAACATGTTTTTCATCAATTAAGTATCTAACTTAGATAAACTTATCTCCTTGGTTTCTCATTTGTCTTGTTGTTTGCATTCTGTCATATTCGTCATGTGAATCTCCTTTCTTCCTTGGCAAGAATTGCCTTTAGAAGAAGTGTTGGATCTCTCTTTCAATCTACTTCTTCTATGCTTATTCCAAGCTTTTTCCTGGATATACTTGAACTTCTTTTGCATAAACCATTCATTAGTAGATCAAGAGTAAGAAGAACTTTATCCTAAGCATTTGGATCAGATAATTTGTTGGTGAACAAGCCAAAGTCCACTATTTTTTGTTTGGGTCATCATGTCTAGGAATTTATACATATGTGTGTGTACCACTTGTTGATACCACTTGATGCTTTTTCTAAATCATATTAATTCAACCAAATTTGGCACACTTTCAACACAATAATACAAACATAAATGCTTGACCCTGAATGTTGTGTTTGTCATTTTCAATGATTTGTGATTCCATAAAGGTTATTTTGTGACAATAGGTTCATAAGAGTGTTTGCAAGTGGATCGTTGTACCAAAATTTTCTCAATTTAAAAATAAGATTCCTACCATCTTGTTTGTCAACTAGGTGATGATTTAATATGGCAAGTTCCTTAAATTCTACTCTATAGAGATGGACTAAAATACAACCATGATGGCAATCTTCATCAAAATCTCCACGTAAAGGTGCTTAATAAATGGGATTTATTACTACAACTGAGTCCATGGGGAGAACCTTAACTGAAGATGCAATGATTCAAAGTTGATGCACACATGGAGGCCTATTTACCAAGATAAGATCACCATCTTCCAAAGATCTATATACTATTTCACCTAACTGGAATTCACTATGTTATTTTAACAAAATCAGACCATTATTGCTCTTTTCATAGCACTCCCTTATGTGATAAACATGTAAATTGCAACATTTCTTAAGCTTTCTCAAATTCCTTGAATTCAAATGCTTAGGAATTAGTAGTCTTTTTGAAATATCTTCAAGAATGCCAATTTCATCTAGTCTAAGCCTTGGATCACCAATAATAGTTAAATGCAATGCTCGATCCGATGGTTTTTCATGAAGATACTTCTTTAATCCATCTAAGACCATATTTGCAAGAAGCATCATCATTCCTACTTGTAAGGCATCTTATTATGTAACTTGAATCAAGTGGGACAATTCAAAATCTGATGACTAGCAAGACAATGGACATCACCATTAGACTCACACTAACCACACTCATTCAGCTACCTTTTGAATCCATAAGCCTTTTTTATGCCTTTGTACATTCATCAATGCATTGCAACTCTATTCATATGATGATGATTATAATTAATAACTATATGCACCTCATCATTTGAACAAATCATCCAAAGAAGTATTTATGGCATTCGATAGAGAATCTTGCACAATTGTTTTGAGATTTGATCATACAAGATTATAATCAATGCAAGATGACTCATTGTAAATTTGTCATACTTATTGTGCATTGATTTTCTTTCCCTTATATTTAGATGTATGCCTTTCTATGGTCTGTTTGCTAGGTTGTGAGTGCAAGAGCCCCAAGTCTAATAGAAGATGATATAAATAACATTTCTAGCCTTCATTACATTTTTCAGAAATGGAATTATATTTAGAAGACTTTCTCCTTCTAAATTTTTTAGATGCAACATCTAATTTTCTTGATAATTCCATCTAAAGTCATTGAAGCTTGTCATAAGTAAAACATGTAGAGTCATTAACACTTCTTCTCATGATTTGCTCTATAAGATTATTTCTTAATGAATAACTAAGATGAGATGTACTTAATTAATCTTTGAACCCTATTCTTCAAAGTTATTCATTTTACTAATCAACCCATATAGCGATGTGTAGGTGTAAGAATACCACTTGCATTTTTATCCCTTATGAATTTCAAATAGTTCTACACATGGATTGACATACAACCTAGTCAAGTCGCTTTGAAATTACTCTGCAATTGATAATTTGGGTTGTCATTTTACTCAACATATTTTGATCTTTGTCATTCTTAATCTTTACCAAGTCAATCATCAATAATTTTTTTCAAAAATCACTTCAATGGTTGCATGTTCAACTCCTTTATGCCAAGAATAATAATGAAACACTATCAATAGAAAACAAGAATTTTCAAATAATTTTCATCAAAAATAAATCAAGCATGAGGCTTCTGTCAAATAGAGCATTATTGTCTATATCAAGAACTTTCCTCATTAATTCTTTAAACATTGTCTTGAGATCGCATAGTATCTTAAGAGCTAATTAAATTATATGCCTCTTTGGCATACTTATCCTAAAAACATGCCAGTTATTTAAATAATACATTGTTTCCTCATTCTTAGTTGTCTCTAGGATTCTCTTTCATGTTTCAATTTTGTATCATAAATTTATTTTTTGTAGGTCCTTCTAATCTAGATTAAGCTTTAAAAACCTATTCATGTACAACTGAATCTATATTGGAGACAAAAGATTCTAAATGTTGATGACTATAATAGAAAATAAGAGGATTTAAGTTTTGATTATCATACCTATACTTACCTTGCTGCCTTGGGCTTTGATCTTTTTGAGAGATTTTTCTTCATCCATTGTCGAGAAGCCATTTATTTCTTCATGGGGCTAAAAATTCTTTCTTCTTGTCATCTTCATTCTCCAAGTCATAGTAATGTGATGAGTGTAACTTATTTGGATATTTGGAAAGTAGGGTGTTTTTCTTAACAATCTCTTCTTTTGATTTGCAATTGCATGAAGAAAGCTACTTATTTCCTTCCTTTGACAAGAATGCCTTTTTCTTCTTCTTCTTCATGCCCATCCTTCCTCTACTCTTTCTTTTCTTTCCTCTGTCATCTTTCTTAATATTTTTCTCTACAACCCCAATTTTATTTCTCTCTTGTTTTGCATGACTCTTCTCATTTTTGTTATTTTTGATTCCTCAACTTCTTTATCCCCAAATTCTTCTTTATTGATTTGAATTTCTTCTTCATCTTTCCTTTCCTCTTTAGGTTGCTCCCCCTCGACCTATGAGGATTCTTCTAGATCATTATCTCTCACAAATTCCTCATTTTCTCCTCTTCTTCTTCTTTAGGAGATTATTTCCCTTTTTCTTCTTCTTATTTTTCTTTTGTTTTTGCATTCAAGTCAATCTCAATGGAAGAGTTAGTTTCATTTAAGTGCAATTCAATTTGCCCCTCAAAAATTGCCTTTAGCTTGTCTAAAATTTTCTTTGCTATTTTACAAGCTAAGACATACTTGCGTATGGTGGGGCAGAAAGCATGAAGTAAGGCATTCATAGCTTTCATGTCTTCTTATGTGCACCAAAAAAAAATTATCTTCCAAAGCTCAATGTTACTGGTGATAAGACATGTTTCCATCCTCCTCCTCCATTGAGCAAAATATGTTCCATCAAAATATGGAAGTTGGGTGGTGGAATGTCCTTCACTAAACACAAAGAATGATGACATTGGGTTAGCCATGTTGATCAACTACAATTGTTTATGTAGCCTATTTTGATACCACTTGTTAGGTCCCTTAGGTTCAAGACAACCTCCCTACTCTACTCTTCCAAGAACACACCCCTCGTATCTTGGGTTCCACTATCTCACTATAATGGAATATAAATTAGTGCCCTTGTCTCTTTTAGATTCCAGCTCTATGGGGAATAAACAATTTAGCAATTGATTATGAGACACTTCTCCAACAATCAAATTGCTCTTCTTAATTTTAGCTCAAGAGGGCATATAATCTTAATGCCTCTCAAACTCTTCTTGATTTTAGCTCAACATGGCTTTTTACAACTCCAATAAGTTGATTGTGAGATACTCTCATACAATCACACTTATTCTTTTTGAGATTGGTCTCCAAGACCAACTTAAGGAATACATGAACAAGTAAGTAATAAAAGAAATTACACTTTTTTGCTAGTGTATAGATGTAATCATAGGGGAAGCCTTGTTGTCTTTGTATAGCTCTCTTAGTTGCAAAGAATCTTCCCTTTTTTGTGTTGATGACAAGGCCTTGAATATAGAATATGAAGATCAAAATCTTTTGAATGAGGATTGTAAAAGTTTTGTGATTCGACCTTGGGTTGCAATGATATCTTGAAGATTAAAGCTTAATCAACAACTTCTTCAACTCTTGAAACATCTGAAAATCTCTTCTTAAATAGATCTCTTAAAGTCTTGACCGTTGGAAGAAGTTGGGCACCATTCATGGCTTCGCAACATTCAAATTTCCAACCGTTGGAGTTGGCAAGCGATACTGCATGTGGTTATGTTATTCAGCCTCACCCTAGCCAATATGGTAGGGGTTATGGGAAATTGATTATGGTAGAATCCTGCTAGAACTTTAGAACCCATGCTGCTATGTGATGGTAGGCAGATCGCAAGCGATTACAATACTGACTACGCTCTAGGCGCTACTTGCAGGTGGTATGGGCTTCCAAGGTGGTTATTATTTTGATGTGGCAAGCAATTTTAGATAGCACCTCCAGCTTACGACTGTGGTTGCTTCAGCTACTCGTAGGTGGCTACAATGCAATTATCATTGTCCAAGGAGAACACTTCCTCTCCCCAGGTGGTATGGAAGGCGTCTGCACTTTCGACTGTGGCCCTTAACTTGAAATTTCCGCACTTTGCCACTTTGTGAGCTTTGATATTTTACATATAAATTTTTATGTGTATTTATTAATCATCAAAATATGAGTGATCATATTTAATTTGCAAGGTGGGGTATCCACAAACCTAAGTAAAAAGAAAAAACTAAACTAAATTAAAAAGAACTAAAAATCCTAAGAGAGAAGGGATGTAAAGTAATACTAGTTTATATTCTTTAGCTCGACTTTACACTACTATCCATTCACTTTAAATTTCCCCCCTACTTTGCCACTTTTGATTCTAATGTTATGCATATAAAAAATAGTGCTCATCCCTTTAATGTCCTCCATTGTCCAACTGAATGCACACTTCCGCTCTTGTCATGCTCGTAGTAGCTTGTCCTCT
>JAYJMB010045757.1:0-30827 GCA_036873735.1 Pouteria campechiana
AGTATGTTGTATACAGGATAATGGTGGTAAATTAGGGGAGACTCTGTCGGAATTTCCTCTGAATTTACCACTAGTAATGCTCCAGGAAGGAGGGGCGTTACAGTAACCAAATTTAAAACCTTACTCTAATTAAATTACCTATAGTAGTGTGAATAAGGGTTAATCCCATAAGGAGTATCAAGCTTAGTTTTATCCAATATGAACAAGAAAAGGGGGATTTTGAATGTAATGAAGAAAGTGTTATAAAAGAAATCTATTAGAGAAGAAAACCTAGGCTCAAGTCAACATCCACCATCAGAATCTCATAACTAATCATTGATGCAATTATAAATCAATTCATACTTTAAATATTCACTATTAGAATTATTTTTCCTCTCCCTCCTTCAACATAGTAAATTAGAAACCAGTGTTTTAATTAACCTTATCCACTAAATAACCCAAGACTAGCGCTAATGGTTTAATCTAATAGTAGCATTAGGATTTGTAGAGATTGGTGAAGCCAAATAACACAAGCACCAGTAGTCGCATTTAATTTAGTCAAATATTCTTCCTAAGATTTAATAATTGGAACAATAGAAAATTATTAAACCCTAGTTGCTTCCCAAATTAGAGGGATCAAATGATTGTAGATTTGATATCTAATCTTGCAATAGATTGCAATGAATAATAAACTAGTAGGCCTCCTAGCAATTAAACACAATAATCATGAACATAAACGAAGAAGAATATTTAATACTCAAAGTATACTCTCAGTATGTCTTGAACAATTAAAACAAATTAGACCTCACAGTATATTGATTATGAGGCTTCTATCTCCTTAAACCAAGAATAAAAGTTTAGCCATGTAGGGCCATAAATTCACAAAGAAAATAAAATAGAAAAGAGAGAAGAAGAAGATTCTCTATCGAAAGACCCCTAAAAGTCCTCCTCAAAACCTAGCAAAAGAACCCTCAAAAATCTGAGAAAATTGTTATTTATACAAAGTCTAAAATATAAAAAAATATGCAATTTCAACAAAAATCTGAAAAGTGAGAACAATGTCGGGCACTGCCAGTGCCAGATGGGCATCACTAGCGCCACTTGCTGTCCAGTGGTCAAATGGTTGAACAAGTATGGGTGCCAGTGGGACAGGTCTGCTGCCTCCGGTGCTTAGCTCCTTGTTGCCTCTCCTCTATACTTCATCCATTATTCTTATTTTTGCCCATGATATAGTCCTTATATCCAAAAACTCTAAACATTAAAGTTGTAGAAATTTTTCTTGTGTTTTTAGAACATCTATAATCATCTTAATCGGAGTTTGTATGAGAGTTATGCCCAAAATACGGAGTGATACTGAAATTGTCCAAAATCCTTTAATTACTTTTGCACTTAACCACTCAAATTGTCTCCTAAATCCGAATATAAGAATAATGAGTGCATATAGGAGTACTTGGGGAAAACTCAAATTAACTCTCCTAAAAAGATTATCAAGGTTGCAATTATAATAAACAAAGAATAACCAAAACGCTGTAAAACTCATAATATATCATGAACAAATTGATCTTACACAACTTAATCATTTAGCAAGCATTCTCTTTTGATGATGGATTAAACTAAATAAGTAGAACTCTCACGGAAATAAATACTCTACTCTCACATGTTTGAAAGGCATATGTTTTGCTCAAATTCATTCCAGTGAAAGTGATCTACCATAAGCCTGCACATCTTCTAGTTTTCCATCACCAGGATCACATGCATATCATGAATCATAAGGACTTTTCATGGGTTGTAATGGGGTTTAGGGTAAAGGTGAGAAATATTCGGAGATGTATCTCAAAAGCCATTGAAACTAGTGAAGTATAAATAATTCAACTCATGCTCAAATATATAAGACATGTAAAATCACTTGTTTTCTTCAACATCTTTCACCTTTGAATCACGATGTATAAATATACCCCTTCCCTTGGAATTTTGATATTTTCTTTTTCTTTTCTATTTTTCTTTCACTTTGATATTTTTTTCTATTTTAAGAACAATATCATGTCCTGTTTCACCAATTATAGTCATTCCACAAATTTTGACACCCTCACACTTTATTTCTTGTACACCAGTACATAGCGCAATGATGACCCATGCTCCACTAGATTTATGGGTAAAGATATTATTCTTTTGTGTTACAAGCTTGTAACATAGGTTCATAATAAAAATCAAAAAAGCTTAAAAGGGCTCAACAAGAGGAAAATTAATCACAAAGTAGGCTATTTGGCTTGTGTAGTTCAAAGCAAAGAAGGCCTTAACCATGTTCATGCATGCATATATCAATGTGATTTCAAAAAGAATCAAGGCAATTTCTAGATAAATAAATCCATGGAAGAATATCTCTAACAAAGAAAAAGAATAAGATTGATGTGAATGTGTCAGTCTAATAGCTCAAAATCTCACCAGCTTTTATGTACAAAATTTAGCCATTATGATTCTCAAGGATAATAACTAAACTGAGCAATTGCATTTTGGAAGATTACTTAAACAATCATGTTATGAATTTTTTAAGCTCAGTTGAATCTTGCTCTTGATGACATCCTCAACCTCAAATCATCAGAAACCACCAAAACAAGGGTTAAAACTAACTCTCTTTCAAAAAAAATTTTATTTTTATTTTTTAAAAATAAAAGCAAACACAAAAACATAACCTAAACCTAAATCCCCTCCCCCATACTTAAAACTTACATTGTCCCCAATGTAAGGTCAAATGCAAAGAAGATGCAATAATAACCATATATAAATATGGAAATAAGAAAAAGACACACAAACTCCCCTTAGGTTGCTGCCCAAGTAGCACTTTTGTTTATAGTCATTGGTTCCACTCACTACATCATTCTTCAATCTGGAGCTATTGCAAACTGAAAATAATGAAGCATGCATGTAGATGGGTCAATTCTTTTAATATCTTTCATCATCCAATGGATAGCCCTCTTATGCTTCTTTAGAACTTGCACAAGCATTTCTTCTTGTAGTGCACTAAGTTTACTGGAGATGATCATAGATACGGTTTCTCCATCTTCAAGGAACACATACTTGAGGTGATTAGGAAGAGGCTTCAATTATGGAATGGATGCCTGTAAAACAAATGGTAAATGCTCTTGTTAGAAACTGGTAACTTTACATAAGAAAGCTCCTCCACTAGCGACATCAATTATGCTTCTTTCAGTGGGTAGAAGACCATAATAGAAATACTAGATGAGTATCTGCTCACTAATCTTATAATGAGGGCAACATGCACACAATTTCTTGAAATGCTCCTAATATTCATATAAAATTTCTCCACTATGCTGTCTCACACCACAAATGTCCTTCCTAATGTTGGTTGTCCTTGAAGATGGGAAATATCTCTTCAAAAGCAACCCCTTCATCTCATTCCATGTTGTGATGCTCCTAGAGGGTAGATGTAAAGCCAATCCTTAGTGAAATCCTTCAAAGAGAATGGAGAGGCTTTTAGTTTGATTTGCTCTTTAGTCATCCCTATTGGTTTCATACTTATGCACACCGCATGAAATTCCTATAGATACTTGTAAGAATCTTCACCTGTAAGACCATGAAAAGTGGGTAAGCGATGAATTAGGCCAGACTTTAATTCAAAATTAATAGTAGCATCTAAAGTAGGAAATGTTATACATAGGGATTGTTGATCCAAATCAGGTGTGGCAAGCTCTTTCAAAGTTCGAGTTCCAACCTCTGCAAAGTTCTTTCAATTTCTAGTTCATACTGCAAATCACTAGTATTAGAAGATTGAGCAACAGTCATAAACAATTAAGGAGAATCTATTAAATCCAAAAAATAAAAACAAAAATAAATAGGAAAATCACAAAAGCACAAAAATCAACTAGAATGCCTCCTCGGCAAGGGTGCCAAAAATTTGGTGTATTGTCATAGGCAACAAAATTTAAAACCTTACTCCAATCAAATTACCTATAGTAGTGTGAATAAGGGTTGATTCCATGAGGAGTATCTAGCTTAGTTTTATGCAATGTGAATAAGAAAAGGGGAGTTTTGCATGTAATGAAGAAAATGTTATAAAAGATTCTATCACAGAAAAAAACCTTGGTTCATGTCAACATCCACCATCAGAATCTCATAACTGATCATTGATGCAATTATAACTCAATTCATAATTTAAATATTCACCATTGGAATTATTTTTCCTATCTCTCTTTCAACATAGTTAATTAGAAAATAATGTTCTAATTAACCCTAACCACTAAACAACCCAAGACTAGAACTAAAGGTTTAATCAAATAGCAGCATTAAGATTTATGGGTGAAGCTAAATAACAAATGCATTAGTGGTTGCATTTAATTTAGTCAAATATTCTTCCTAAAATTTAATAGCTACAGCGGTAGTAAATTATTAAATCCTAATTACTTCACAAATTAGAGGGATCGAATGATTATGGATTTGATATCTAATATAGCAATAGATTGTAATGAATAACAAACTAGTAGGCCTCCTTGCAATTAAACACAACAATCATGATCATAAACAAAGAAGAATATTCAATACTCAAAGTATGTCTTGAACAATTAAAACAAATTAGATCTCATAGTATATTGGTTCTGAGACTTCTGTCTCTTTAAACCAAGAATAAAAGTTTAGCCATGCAGGGCCATGAATTCACAAAGAAAGGAAAGTAGAAAAGAGAGAAGAAAAAGATTTTTGGTCGAAAGATGCCAAAATGTTCTCCTCAAACCCTAGCAAAAGAATCCTAAAAAATCCTAGAAAATTATTATTTATACAAAGTCAAAAATATGTAAAATATGCAAATTTTGTAAAAATCTAAAAGGTAGGAACAAATTCAGGTGCAACCAGTGCCGGATGGGCACCATCGATGCCACCTTGCTGTCCAATGGTCAGATGGTTGAAGCGGTTTAGGTGCCGACGATGCCAGTCAGCTACCTCTGGTGCTTTGCTCCTTGTTGCTTCTCCTCTGCACTTCATCCTAACTTTGGCAGTCTTCTTATTTTTTCCCTTAATGTAGTCATTATCTCTGAAAACTCTAAACATGAAAGTTATAGACTTTTTCTTGTGTTTCCAAAACATCTTTAATCATCTCAATCAAAGGACGGATGAGAGAGTTATGCCCACAATACGGAGTGATGCTGAAATTGTCCAAAATCCTTCAATTGACTTCTTTTTGCACTTAACCACTTCAATTGTCTCCTCAATCAGAATATAAGAATAATAAGTGCATATAAAAGTCAAATAAGTGTAAAATATTAAGCATTAAGGGAATAAAATATGATATTTTCTATTCTCATCAATTGGCATGTCTTAGTGATAATATTTATGATTTGTAAATGGATCGGTATAATCCTAGTGATGTATATTACTATCATGATTTGGTTTTGATCTAGGAAACTATGGGTGTAGGTGTGTTTTAGGGTTGGTGTTTGAAATTTGCAATTATTTAACATTGTCTATGATTACATGTATGCCAAGTGTAGATCCTAATAACATAGAGTAGACTCTATTGAATTTTTGGCAGAAATTTTCCTTAAAAATAGAAAAATTATAGGAGGATGGTGAAATACATAGGCCCTTAGATAGTGTTATAGTTAAGCCCTTTTTCATAAGTCAAACAACAAATTGCCCAAAATTCAGAGAGTCATTGGGAAATCAAATGTCGTGGCAACAAACTTCTATCTACCAACTGCAATTGAAGAACCCATTCGAATGCCATGACATCTAAATCAAATGTTATGGCATTTAATTGTTGTTTACCCTTCAAAACATAGAAAATCCCTTTAGATCCCATGACATCCAAATCAGATGCCACAACACTCACTTTTTTCCCTCTTCTTGTTGAATGTCACGGCATCCAATTTTAATGTCACAACATTTAAATGATGTCCACCAAACATAGCTTTAGTATTTTGACCATAAATTTATCATACAATCTTGGAATCATTTGATTATTGATAAATTGGAAATATAATTTCAAGGGGTACAATTTTCATATTGATAATATTTTCCATATAATCCTATATCTATGCCAAAATTGGACTACAAGTGAAATTGTTTTCTGCTCATCTGAATGTGCTTTCAGTGGGATTGAAGTCAGAGATAGTTTTAGTATTTTTGTTATAACTTCCATGTTTCATCTCCAATTCTAATGATTTTTTATGTGCTGAATAGATAATTGAAGGTATAAAACTTCTATGTTGAACACTCTGGGTGAATCTGTCTCTTGATGTACCAAAAACAACCTCAAACGGATGCCCTTTTTTTCATACTTAGCTCTATAGTCAGATTTTCTTTGCAATGTTGTGGATGCCAATTTTAATGTCATGGCATTCAAGTGTTTTCCACCTTATTATGATTTTAAACAACTTAAAATATAGTTTCCATCTTCATCCATATGATCTTTCCCTTCAACTCCATTAAAATGCTCCTTTTTTATATGTTTTCATACTTGAAACACAATTTAACTCTATTTAATCAAAAGTGATTTAAAGATAATAAATCTTGTCAATCAAAGATCCAAAGCATATGAATTTAGGTATTATAACATATAAAATTATGATTTTATCATATACTATATGAGTTGTACATACATAAAAGCTCAAAGTATAACACGTAAAATGCATAAAAACATTTGAGTTAGAATTACAATACATGTGCTTACCTTTCCTCCTTGGCCTTTAGCTCCCTTAAACAATGATTCTCTTTTTAATCCAATATCAAAGAGTCAGTGTCTCTTAATGTGGCTTGAGGTTCCTTCTTCTTATAATCTTTATTCTCTAATTCATAGTTTCTTATGATAAGTGATCATTCATACTTTCAAAGTGAAAAGTTTTCTTCTTGACATTTTCTTCTTTCGATTCACAGTTGTTTAAAGAAAATGAATCATTCACATCTTCCAATACAAAAATCTTTTTCTTCTTTCTTAAACTCATTCTTCTTCTCCATTTCCTTTTTCTCACATCCTTCTCATTTTCTTAGCTCTTCTCTTTACACCCTTTTATCTATATTTTTCTTGTCTCTGCAGAGCTTTTCTTATTTTCATTGCTCTTGTTTCCTTCAATTTCTTCTACATTATCTAGATTATTATCTTTCCAATCAGTTTCTTTATTTGCAAGCACTCCTTTACTAATTTGACTTTCTTCTTCATTCTTTCTTTCTTCTTGAGATTGCTCACCCCCAAAATTTGAGGATTTTTCTTTTATACACTTAGATTTATGGTGTCTTCAATTTCCTGCTCCTCTTTATCTTCTTCTTTTTCTTTGCCTGCACTTAAATTAATCTCAATAGGAAGGTTGGGTTCAATTTTGTGCAATACAACTTGCCCATCAAGAATTGCCCTAAGTTTGTCCCAAATCTTGTTTGCATTTTGACAAGCTAAGACATGTTTACTTTTAGTCGAGGAGAGAATATGGAGTAAGGCATTCATGGCCTTAGCATTTATAGGACTTGCTCTCACTTCATCATCATTGGTGCCACTAAACACTATTTTCCAAATTTCAAGGTCATTGACTGAATTTTTTTTTCATCTTTTTCTTCCAATTCACATAGTTGGTTCGATTGGGATTATTGTATGATTTTGATGACAAGAAAACTTGTCTTAAGACTTAATTTATGTGAATGATGCTTCTAGTATAGAAAGCTTGAAATGTAGAAAGATATGCTTGAAATATGTGTGCTTTATTGGAATATCATTTATTAAAGCATATACATCTTGATATAAGTCTAGAAGGGAAATCATATTGATCCATATTATTTTCAACCTTGTTTATAATGCCTTGGATCATTGGTTAAAACTACTTTAAAGAGATATCTTCTTAAATGAAGAACAATGAGTACTTACATGAGCTTATAGATACAAAATCATGATTTAAAGTACATATCTATGCTTTACAACTTATGCAAGTTCCATATGAATGAAGTGTATTCCATTTTACTAAGTAATTTAGATTCTTAACTGCATACTATTTCATGATAAAAAGGAATTTTACTATTTATGTTGCTGCATAAAGTTCACATCTATTTGATTTTGTTAATGAAAGAAAAAGTGCAAGAATTTATAAAGTGTATTCAAGAAAAACTTGAAATGAGCACATGGAAGAAGGAGAATGATGAGAAAACAAGATCATCTTCTCAATCTACAAACTTCAAGCTGAAGAAAGAAAATCAAGCATTGAAATGAAAAGTCAAGATTGACATCACCATTTATGAGCTCAAATGCAAAAATCAAAAAAGGAAGTGACAAAGGAGATAAGTTTGCCTAACTTGATATATACTTGATTGATAAGCACATTGAACATATGCATTCCACTGCTATACATTCTTCATGTTCCTGAAATGTACATCTAACTACTTTGGATTTGAATGGATATGAATTCATTGTTTCTTAACTCAATCATTCTGAAAATTTAAATTGATATGCAAAATAACTAATCCTTAATATAATTATAGTCCCAAGGCATAGTAAGCTTATTTGGGAACCTCATGGTTTAAGGTATCGAATAGGCGTTCTATACCTAGCCATTCCTTTTATAATCATCATTAAGGCTTGAATTCCCAAGATTAAAACAACTAACAAAATAACTTAAATCCTTGTAAATGCTTAAAAGTATATTCTTGTCATGAATCACGACATCTTATTTATTATTCCTACCATTCATGACCATAATGTTTGTAAGAATGTTTGAGCATATACATCATGAAATCGTATGATGAGGAAATTCAAATAATCTGTGATAGTCTGTTTCATCCAAAATTGCTTTTAGTAATTTTCGCATCATTTAGAGCAGTTTTAGTATTTTGATCATTACTTTCTCATAAGAACTTGGAATTAAGTAATTCTTGGTTCATGGATAGATAATTTAAAGAGATACAACTTTTATGTTTATCACTTTTACTGAATCAACCTTATTCTAAGACTTATTGGGCCTCAAAGTGACACCTTTTGACAGAGTGAAATTTTAAACTAAGTTTCAACTACAATAGATACCTACAGTGTTCTAGTCATAACTTTCTCATACAGAATAAGAATCATATAATTATTCATGCATGAAAAAGATAAGAACAAAGGCTACAATTTTTGTGTTGAACATAATTTCCAAATCTACCAGAATTTGCCCAAATATGCCACTTCGCATTAATAAAATTCTTTGGTGATCAAATTCTATGTTGAATATTGAAATGTGATTATTGGATGATCTATTCAATTAATAAGGTGTATAAATTATGATATGAATAGATTTGCAAAAGCACATATTGGGCATACAAGGATATACAAAACACTTATGAATTTCTAAAGATGATTGAATGAGTGTGGTCTGAGTGAGCATGAAAAGTGATATCTGTTTCAGATTGCCGTACTCTATTCAAGTTCTATAATGAGATGCCTTAGAAGAAGAGATAATGATGTTTCTTACAAATCTAATCTCAAATGAATTAAGAAGAAATTTTAATGAAGCTCCCTAGGATTAAGCACTGAAATTTAATTGCTTTTTATGATCCAAAGTTTAGGTTAGAAGAAACCATCATTCATGAAATATATTTGAAAAGTTGCTAATTTCTAAGCATGCAAATTCAAGAAATTTAAGAAAGTCTGAGAAATGTTCAATCCACATGTATATCATATGAAGGTATTCTAGGCGCGATGTTCATATTTCCACATAAATTCACCTAAATTTGCCCACTTTTAGGGTGGGATGTTCTACCCAAAATTTGGCAGAGCCTACCCCAGATAGATGTGTTTTCCACCTATATAACAATTTATGAAATAAATTAAAGCAAAAACATAACTCAGAAATAAAAACCCATGATGTAGCTTCCAAAATACACATCCATACATTCACTCTTCCACAGTTGCCTAAGATCGAAGTCAATCATGACAACAACACACCTAAGGGGACTTTAATTAATCTAACATAATTACAAATACTTTACTAGAACATGCCCATATTTCACTTTTACATCATTGAGACCTTTTGAATAATATATACAATCATAATTCCATAATTTCAAATAAAATTTATAATTCCTTCTCATTATACATGATTTAAGATCATTTGAATACAAGGATTCATCATTTAAATTACATACACAAAGGAATTCCAATCCCACTAAAATAATACAACATTCTATCACAAGGTACATTTACTTCTCAAATAAATTAGTCTTCTATGTTTTCTATCATTGTAATCTTCCATGCTTGACCTACCAACTAAAAAAATAAAATAAACAAGGGTGAGTCTAAATAGATTTAATAAGCAGACTGTATAATAAACAACAATCAATAACAAGGATTCCTCAGGTATCCCTATTCGGATTCCACACATATAAAATCTAATCCATAACAAAATGAATATATAAACATATCTCATTCAAACCATACATTTTGGAATTTTCAAATTCCAAATTCACATATTCAAATTTAGGATATTCACGATCCTTAACATAACAAAGCATCAAATAAGCCAAGGGATAATGTATCCCTTTGAACCAAGCATACATTACATTTTACTTTGATAGGATGTTCAACATCCCCCTTCATTCTTACAAATTCCTACAAAATCGGGAATAAGCACTATCCCTTCATTCCATTCATGCATCCACATGTCATAACACAATATAGGAGATAATGATTATCTCCATTCAATCAAATAAACATACAAATACAGTCTAATTACTTGGCTGATGACTTATTATCCATACTGCCACAAGCTCCACAGCTTCCCAACCATATTCAATTTGTCTATACATACAAATAAGTCATTCATTTACAAAGGCAACTTAGTCTAATTCACATCAAGTCAATACAGTACAATTTCTAGATACTATGGTCAGTCTAATAACATCCGATAGTCATATTTATGTTGTATATGACATGATCATTATGTATCTAACACTATTCATGGTTAACATCTTTAAAACAACTCAATTATGGCTTTAATCCAACTAATTTATGGCTTACATAGTCCATACACAATTTTCCCAATCACTCTAAATTAGGTCATAGTGCATTATCCATTTTTACAAGCTCAAATCACCCTATATAAATCCCTCAAACATCATAACTCATAAATTACATATTTCTCCCATGGTTTACACAACAATCTATATCAAATTCCTCGCAAAAATCACTATTCACAAAGAATATGAAATCTTAACAATGAAAATTTATGTTTTCCATAACCAAATTACTCTTGATACTTTATTAAGTATGCATTAAATGTTTTCCCCAAATTCCACAATATAAAAATATCATTTTCCCTAAAAATCTATTATTTACAAAACCCTAGCTTATACAAAAATCCAGATTCAATTGAAGAAATGTAACTTACCATGATATTCATGCATGGCATCATCCCATTAACATGCTTCCAAGCCCAAATTTCCAAACAACTTCCTCCAATCACCAAAATCTGAATCTTCTTCCATTTCCTGCTATCCAAATTCCAAAAACCCAAGCCAAGAGGCATGCTAGGTTGCTTAACCACCTTAATTCCCATGTTTTCTAGCAAAATTGGTGACAAATGGGGCATAAAGGAGTTGGGGAAGGAAGAATGACATTAAAAGAGAAAACGAGACAAACTAGAATGAAAATGGAATGGGTTTGGTGCCTAAAAAGTCAAATTTTTTGGTACTCTGGCACACCATCAGGCTTGTGTCATGGCACTGATTTTGCTAACTGCCCAGTGTTGCAACATAGAAAACCTATGTCATAACATTACCTTTTTGTGTTGCAACATAGAAAACCCGTATTGTGACATTGCCTCTCTATGTCGCGATATTAAATTCCTGTGTCGTGACACTAACCTGCTGCCCCAATACATTGTTAGTAATTTCAGCATAACTTTTACATACGATATCCAAATTACCTGATTTTTAAGGCATTAAAATTTAAACTTCAAGGAATACAACTTTTATGTTAACTATTTTTTCCAAATCAGCCCCCAAACATGTCAAAAAGTTCTATAAATTTGACCCATCTCATTCATCTCGTTATTTTTTAGTCATCTGGAACAATTTTGGTGTATTAGTCATAACATCCTCGTATGATATTGGAATTGAGTGATTTTTCTTCCATTGATAGATAATTTCATGATATACAACTTTTTTATTGAACTCATTTTCAAATTAGTCCATTATCCATGTCAAAACTTAATCACAATGAACCCTTTTTCAAATTCAGCATTTCCATTTATGAAAGATCACCATAGCCCCATTTTTACATAAAACATTTCTAATCTCCTAATAATGACTTCCCACACATCACATACATGAAATAAATTATGTTCATAGCATTCACTACCTCATTTGAGGTCAATTGTCAAGAATCACCTATTTAGTTCTTTTCAACCAATTTTTTGTCTTAAGTAACTCCATAAGCTACTTTCATTCCAAAATGCATCCGATACAATACGTATGATGACCATTTTAGGCCATTCATATTGATCATAAATATGATTTTTTCTTAAATTCACCATTTCAGTTCTTTTTTCTTCTTATAGCTATTATATAATTTAAATTGATAAAATTTATAAATTTCAAGCATCAAACTTTACCCATATCCACATAAGAAAATTTCAATCACCTCAAATATAATATAAGGCTATTCATATATGTCTGTCATAAAAATGCTTTTGCTCAAATTCACTACTTAAGTTCTTTTCTTCTCATTGACTTTATATATCTCCAAATAGTGAATTCATAAGGTAAACTCTACCCATTTCCACATGAGTAGATTTCAAACACCACAGGTGTTACATCTATGTAAAGAGCTGAGCAATATTGAGTACCTTTTGTTTGGAGATTTGAAGCTCTTCATCTTCTAGTTTATTTATGATAACTAACAAATGAAGTTCTTTCTCACTATTCACCAGACAAAGTAGTGTTGTCTGTTGTTTGTCTGTTGTAAGTTATAGACAACACTTAATAGCATAAACAAGGTTTCTTCATAACAGATGAATTGACTTCATCTGTTGATTTGTCTGTAGAGAGCTGTAAACGAATCTGAAAGGCGCAGACAAAGTTTAGCTTCATAGTTATATTTCTCAGTCTACCATCTTAAGAAAGGAACATAAGAAACTTAGTTTGTACAAAGCATCACCTAATGATCAAAATAATATAAATCCCAATCTAAATTAAGAAAAATTCAGTGTTTCCATCATTGAACAACATCAAAAAATGATAAACTAATGAGAAAAATAAACACAATAACTAGGATCATGTATTGTCATTGAATGACTGAAATGAAGTGTGTTTATCACTTTATATGATTAAAACTATAATGTTTCCATTCTTGAAAAGATATGGTAAAGTTTCTTATGCAATTTCTTTGTGAAATATGACTGTCAGTTTAGTGTCCTTTGTGCTTAATTGAGAATTATGATTTTGATGTATCCTTGAAATGATGTATGAATTGATGCATGCTTGAAAATTGTTTACATATCTTCAAAACTTCAATTACAATTTAGATGTTCCTCATGACATGAATCTGTCCTTTATATTATTAAACACTAATTGTATCTCATGCTCATAGTTATGCTTTGTATAGGACCAAGATCTATATGTGGTTGTGAACTCTTCAGGAACCCAACAAGACAGGGGGAGAAATATGTAGATTTGTGAGTCATAACCTTAATACAAAAGGTGGAGAGTTTGGATCAAAAGAAGACCTAGTAAGAATGGATTGTGCTTTATATGTTTCTGCTTTGTGTGCTTTGATACAACAAAGGATAGCAAAACATTTTGGATGAAAGTATTGATCCAATACCATGCTTCTTATTGCATTTACCTACCCTATCTTCTAGCTATTAAGGGAGAGACATATCTCATTTATTTCATACACCTTTTTAATGCTAAGAAAAAGGGGGGAGAAAAATGTAGAAAGACTTGTTTAAGAAATTGGGATGGTATTAGGAAGGACACTTGTCATGACTTGCATCTAAGAGAAGAATAGAATCACACATCATGATCTCTCTTTATCAAACTCCATAGGATTACACATTCCAATTAGATAGGGGAGTTTGCTATTGGCTCATTAGCATGACCTTTAACTATCACAAGTCTTCAAGTTTTGTCATCATAAAAAAGGGAGAGAATGTTGTGATTATAATATGATTTTGATGACAACAAAAATTGTCTTAAGACTTGATTTATACTAATGATGCTTCTAGTATAGAAAGCTTGAAATGTAGAAAGACGTGCTTGAAATATATGTGCTCTATTGGAATCTCTATTGGAATATCATTTATGAAAGCATATACATCTTGATACAAGTCTAGAAGGGAAATCATATTGATCCATATTGTTTTCAACCTTGTTTATTATGCCTTAGATCATATGTTAAAAGTGCTTTAACGAGAGATCTTCTTGAACGAAGAACAATGAGTGCTTAAATGAGCTTACAGATATAAAATCATGATTTAAAGTACATATCCATGTTTTATAACTTATGCAAATTTAATATGGATTTACAATAGAAAATGTAATGAAAAATATAATATGTGATTTATCCACGTTCTCCAACTTGTGAAAATTATGTGGGGATAAATATATTTTGATAAGTGTGCTTCATAAAATATATTCTTTATATAAAAAAGAAATTATGTTTAAATGATTTAACCATACTCTAACCTATGTATATTATATGTGGATAAATGTATTTTGATTTATAAAAATATCAAGTTAACAATGTGGCAAAAGTGCAAAAATTTCCAAGTGCAAGTTTGCTGCTATAATAATTTTACTACAATGTTAGACGAAGTGAAAGTGGAAGACAAAGTGGATGGTCTAAGACAAAGTGGAAGATGAAGTGGATTGTCTAAAATGGAAGATAAAGTGGAAAAAGAAATAAAGCTTCAGATAAATTAGTAGATGAAATAACAGACGAAGTGGAAGACAAAGTTTGAGTTAGCAAACGAAGTAACAGATGATTGCTATAGTAATCAGCTACAGTAACCTACGACAGTAATCTATAGATAAAGCTTCAAGCAATTAACAGACAATGTAACAGATGAAGTGCTACGGTGAACTGCTATAGTAATCTTCTACAATAATGACTTTACAGTAACTCTGCTATAGTACAATAGACAAAGCTTCAGGTGATCAGCAGATGAAGTTATAGACAAAGCGGTGCGGTGCTACAGTAACATTGCTATAGTAATCGACTGACAAAGCTATTTCATTTGCTACTTACGTCAAACAAATTGGAGCTATAGTGATCTGCTACATTAATGTGCTACAGTGAAAATTTATTATTTTCAAATATCAAAAATTCAACACTCCGTAGCAATTGGATTTTGCAATAATATTCTTCCAAGCAATCTACAACCTTTTCGGATGGTAAAAACAAACAATTCATGGAAGGAGAATAAAATGCTTGGGGGCTCTAAGTATTAAACAAGAATGAAACATCAAGAACTCATTCAAATTTCCAAGTACAGGATTGCAAAAATTTGCTTTAACCATTTGCCATATTTCAGAAAGTTTGAGTTATAGAGGTTTTGAAATATGCTCAAAGATGTCAATTTGAATTCTCTATTTGAAATCTCATAGTGTCCAAAGAAATAATGGAAAGACAGTAAATGGAAGAAGAAGTTCAGTCAGCAAAACAAATTTGTTTGAAAATAAAGAAGCCCAACTTTATCTGGAATCAACTATGGATAAAGTAGGAGACGAAAAGAGTCTGTCTAGCTGGAAAGAGACATTGTCAGATATTAACTTCAGATAAACAAAATAAAGCACCAGTCAAAGTAAAACAGTTGAATTTATCAAAATTTATTATCTTTTTCCAAAGTTGTGAAACAAGTCAGAGCTACAACATCTCCTCATTCATCAGTTACCTGAACAAGCTATTCACCTTCATCTATGTCAAGGTCAGCACTCCAGAACAACTCTAAGCATATGAGTATTAATTAGAAGATGAAGTTTTCAAATGCAAGATTATTAGAATAACCTTCTACATTTATTTTTTGCTCATCTACTTTTGTCTTTGCATTTAATGAAGATCATCTTCCTCCAACGGTCAAATTTTCAAGGGTGATATTTATCGAGAAGAGATGAGATGATTCAAAGGAGGTGAAGGAAACCTTTTCAAATGTACTTGAACTTATGCAAATCCTTCCACCCATGCCAAGAGCTTAAACCGTCATCTATCCTTTATGAGCTTTAAATCTGCAAATGTTTATGGCCATTGTTTTTTACATTTTGAAAGATCTTTCCATGTTGTTAGAGCTATAAAAGATCATATCTTCCCTTGTGCTTCATTATAACACTTTGTAAAGTGTATTAGTTTTCTGGTTAATCTAAAAACCAGAGAGTTGTTGGCGAGCTCTAGAAAATCAACAAGTTTGTTGGTGTTGTTTGAAACCAGTGAGTTTAGGTGAACTTATTAAAACCACATTATATGAGTTGTTGGTGACCTCTAAAAAATAACAAGTTTGTGTGTGTGTGTTTGCTTGCTTCTTTTATCTATCATGCACTTTACTGTTTTCATTATTTATCTTACAATGCACTACACACAATCACAAAAAGAAAAAAATGGTCTAACATGGATTAAGTAATGAAATTTTATATGCCCAATTCATCCTCCCCTCTTGAGTTAAGCCATACTTCAGGAACCAATAGGTTCCATCAAAATATGAAAGTTGGGTGGTGGATTGTCCTTCAATAAACATAGAAGAGAAAAGGATGAAAATAATGGGTAAGCCATTTGGAATCTCCATAAATATTTATATAGCACTCTAATACACTTGTTGGTCCCTTTGACTTGACTTAACTCAAGAGGGGAGGTGTGAATTGGGTTTATAAAATTTTCTTGATTAAAACCTGGTTAATCAAATTAACTTGTTTTGAATGATTTGTTAAAGCATATATAATAGAAAGTAAAGAGCAAGCAAATAATTCAACCAAAACTAATAGACATGATATGTAGTGGTTTTAGGCAACCTCCCTTCTTTACACTTCTAAGTACATACCCTTTGTGTCTTGATTTTCAATATATCAATCATAGTACAATTTAGTGCCTCTGGCACTCTTTTTTATTCTAGCTCAAGGGGGCATAACTAGTACCACTACACTCTTCTAGATTCTAGCCCTAGGGGGCATAATAACCTAGCACCTACTACACTATTCTAGATTATAGAAATAAGAGGTATAATACAAACCAACAAGCTGGTTGTGAGACACACTATGACAATCACCCTTACTCTTCTTGAGTTTGGTTTCCAATAGCAACTCAAGGAATACACAAATGGAAATAAGAAAGAAATTATACTTGATTGTGTTTCTCGGAGAGCACTAGGAAAGTCTTTGTAATCTTTGAAGCTTGCTTTTATGCAAATGATCTTCCCTTTGTGTTATTGATTTGAAAGGCTTGAAAGAAGAATAACAAAGGTTTAATACTTTGGCTTGAGTTATGACAATGTTTGAAGATCAAACCTCAATGAATACTTGCAACTTCTTGAATTATCATTCTTCAATGTCCCAACATAACTCCTTTTATAGATCTTTTGAAGATTTGACCATTGGAAGTGTTTAGGATGCATTTAATGCCCTTCAACATTTGAATTTTCCAACTGTTAGCTCTAAAATGCTTTGTCACCACTTATTATGCCCAAAGCATAGGTTGTATGGCCAAACAAAAATCCAATCCTGATGGGGAATGTAAATGGTATGTGCAAGTGCAAAAGTAGATAGCAGTGGAAGCACAGAAGCACACATAATAATACGAACACAAAAAATTATAGTGGTTTGGGCCCCATTGGCACCTACTCCACTCTCTAAGATTTTCCCAACCTTGGGTTCCACTATCAGCGGGTGGAATCACACCTCCCTTAGTTTCCAGAGATCACCAAGAACTCATACAACCTAGTTTCCCATGAGCTAATTAGAAACTCATACACTGGTTTTCCTCTCAACTCACTAGCAACTCATACAACATTGGTTTTCCTCAGAGCTCACCAACAAACTCATACCATCTAATTTTTAGAGCTTACTAGTAACTCCTCCTTTCAAATAGAAAATGTGTACAGATAAACTACCTCTCATTCTCCTCTGAGATATAAGTAATGCATCTTTTAGCTCACTAAACTTGGTGGAATGTTGGAGTGATTGCACCTTCTAGAGACTTGAGTATCATGTGATTGATTCATGTTTAATCCACTCAGAGTCTACTTCTTCTTCATTCAAACTTCTATTTATAATCTTCCAAGAGTATTTAACCATTAATGATTACTTCTGGCAATTTTTTGATCATTTTAGATTATGTTTGATACACTCAACATAATCTGCCTTATAAACATGCTTCAAAACTTTTGAAATTGAACTTCAAAACTTCTAAAGGTCGATTGCCTATCAATTACCATTATCATATTTAACTTTAGAGCTTCTGAAGCTATCTTTCAGACCTTTTGAACTTTAGCTCAGTTTGAACATTGTTTCAGTAATGCACTTTAGATCATTTGAACTTAATCTCTCAAGTTCTGAGGTTCGTTCTGAACACTAACATTGCCAACGACTACTTTTTCTCTTCTGATGCTTGTGCTAATCCTCTAAACCATACTTTGAAGAACTTCCTTGCCTCTGAATTAACTAAATATTTTCCCTCTAACCTCTAACGTATGAAATTCTTCCTCTAAACATACTCTAAAGCTTTCAGATGTAGCTTTTAGATCTTCTAATGGCTTCACATGTTTTGAACCTAACTTCTGAGATCCTCAAACTTGAAGTTCACCTCTAAAGCTTATGTCCACCATATGAAGTATCTTCTAAAGTTACTCTAAAGCTTTTGCTTCCTCATGAAACTTCTCCTTCTCACTGAATCTTCTTCTTTTTCTATCAGAAGCTTCTTCTTCCCTCTGAATTTAGAATACTCCCTCTAAAACTTCTTAATGTAATTTTGGAACTTCTGAAGTTACTCTAACACTTTCAAACTTAGCTTTTGTGTCTTAAGACTTGGCTTTTAGATCTTTTGAACTTATCTGCATCCTCTAAAAGTTTCTTCTGAATTTAGAAATCTTAGCAACATGTCATTTGCTTAATTCAAGACAGAAATAAGTTTTGTTAATCATCAAAACCAAATACATAGAGTCAACACCAACCCTCATAATCAGTAAGAAAATTCCAAGCTACTACGGTAGTCAATTGCGATGGGCAGGTGATATGGGTAGGTGGTCGCACTATCGACTGTGGTCAAGTCCCTAGCTTTCTCCAAAACCCATGTTGCTATCTATCCAACGGTGAATCATGTAACACCTAGTGGTGTTAAATTGTGGATTATTATTAAAAATTTATGATTTTGCATTTTCTATAGTGAGTAAATTGAAATTTTAATTTGGAGTAGGAGAAATTGTGAAATTCAAGATAAAATAGTGCATGCTGAATTTAATATGCACATATGAAAATAATGTTAAGATTAAATTACACCTGATAAACCCAAATGTTGGGTATTTGATGATTAATTAATGAGAAAAAATAAGATTTTAATGCATGAGCAAATGCATGAGAAGTTTAGAAAAGTTTTTGACATGATACATAATTTAAAATAGAAATTTATGTGTATATGTTTTAATAATTACATGATGTCATTTTAATTATGCAAGAAAATAATTATATTTTATGGGTATAATTTGCGTGGTAAAATCATATGAAAATTAATGGAAAGGAATGAAATTAAATAAAGGAAAGATTGAGAAAAACTCGAAATCATGTCTATTTTTAAAAAAAGTTAAATTTGAAAAATGGGTCATTTGTGTTTAAATTGTTTTACATGGATAATGGATGAATTCGAAAATGTGTTCAGCATAAAAGTTTTATATCTTGAAATTATCTTTCCAATAAATCAATAATAATATAATTTTGATATCGGACAAAGAAATTATGATCAAAATAGTGAGACTATTCTAAATTGCTAAAAGGTAACAGTGTGAATTATTGGGTCATTTTAATTAATTTATTTGACATATTTTTGGAATTATTTAGAAAACATTCTTAAGATGAAAGTTATAGGTATTGAATTTTTCTTTCTAATGCCTCATAAATCATGCCATTTGGATATCATATGAAAAGGATATACTGAAATTACTGGGGCTATGTTTGGTAAAAAATTAAGGACAAAAAATAACAGGATTAAATTGATAAAATTGACAATTATGTATTATTTATACAAATAATTTTGGAAATTTGTATAAAATACTAAGATAAATATATGTGTATGATGTGGAATTTGCAAATAATTTATTGATTTTTATGTAATATTTAGAATTTAATTATCGAGCGGGCTAGAATTCATGGTAAACAAAATTGTTATATAATTAAATTAATTGGGACAATTTTATTCTTGATAAAATCCAATTTGGAGCATTAATACTTAATTTGAATATGATATGATATTAATTTGATAAACCATGTGTTAATGGCATGGATTTAGGGTGTAATTTTGGGAGACTTTGAGGTGCATGTGTATGGGAATGATGATGCACCAATGGAGCACAAAATGCACATGCTAAAAACCTACTCCATCACTATCGTCATGCCATTCTCTTCCCCTCTCAAACCCACAAAATCACAATAGCCCTAGCACCCACCCTTACGTCCCTTTTCTCCAATTTTTGGTTGGAAACCTTAGGATTTCACTTTAAATCAATCCCACACAATTAGGGATTCAAACCCTCGTCTATTTGGACGTGCATAGAGGAGAAGAAAATTTAATTTTCCCTTATTTTTCTATGAACCATTGAAGTGTAGTGAAGGTTCAAGTTGGGATTTCATCTTTGGAGATGGAACAATGTGGATTAAGAGGTAAGAACTTCTCTCTCTATCATGTTTATAATTTTCATTTGAGGCCATCAAATAGGCAAAACATGGGCTGTAAAATTAGGGTAAATTGCATGATTTGAGTTAGGATTCATGGGGAAATGATCTTGGCAGCATTTATTGGAGATTTGGCTTGCTAATTGTGTGTAAGTTGTGTACAGCAAAATATTGAGATGTGAGGATGGATATTAGGCGTGAATTGTGATTGGGCAGCTTATGGGATGAATTAGAAGGTAACTTAGCTTGTTTATGATGTTATTATCTTGATTAATAATGCTTATTATTGGGAAAATATTTCATATGATACTTATTTCTGAAATTAATGAATTACATCATATAAGTTACATGTTTGTTAAAATATTTTAATGAAAAGCATGGTTTAATTGAAGGGTCTCTTAGCAACCCTTAATTGAATGTTAATTAAGCATGAAAATGGGATTTTAGATGTATTAAAAAAGTTATTAAAGAAAGGTTTCATAAATGAGCAGCCATGAGTATTGATTAGAGTGAAATGGTACAAAATAAAATGTTTAGAAAAGCCCTATAAATGGGTAGTTATGTGGATAGATTTTTAGCACATAAAACTTGTATTTAGTTAACTTGAAATGGTGCATAAAAGAGGAGGAAAAGTAGTGGCTTTATGCAATTGAAACTCATGCCAAATTTCATGTTAAAAGATATGTAAAGATCCCCCATTTAATAACTTAAAGAAGGGATCCTAGATCTAAATTTTTTTTACCCATTATTAGCCATGTTAAGACTGATGCGTGAAGGATGTTTTGATATTTATTTGGCTTGTCCAATTTTTAATGGAATAAAATAAGGTTTAAGGGTGTTAATTAATCCTAAAGAGGACATTTTAGTAAAGAAACATCGAAATGGTGATTCAAGTGAAAATTTCCAAAGTTGAGCTAATAAAATCCTAACCGCAAATAAATGGAAATATTCACTAAAATGAGTGGTTAGAATGCATAATGGAATAATGGGGTAAGAATGATCTTAATAAGGTGATTAAGTGGGTTTTTTTTCTATTTTTATGGATTGAGTAGAATTTCCCCAGTAGAAACATATGTAAATTAAATATTAGTGCATATGTTACGTGTAGGGCTATTTTAGCATTAAGTAAAGGCTAAATCATGGAACTTGGAGTTATGAAACAGTTCTTCATTAAGGTAAGTAGGCTCCCTCCTTTGTTTGTATTTGAATGTATGGTTTGATGGGATCATGAATATCCCAAACCTCCAGGCACCTCGTTTTCATGGATGTTTAGATTTTCATATGAATGCATGAATTTTGGGATAGCGAATATCCCTTTTGATTTCATTAACTAACATGCATTTTTGTTTAATTCTATGTTGGTGTGAAATGATGAGGGATCAAGGACCTTCTCCATCATCATATGATTTAACATTTTAATGTTTTATGACTATGTGAATTGTTATGGATCAAAAGTATGTTGTGCTTTTAAATGGGCTGATGTTTAGGTGTATATGATTTTGTATAGTTATGGGGATAGTGAATACCCTAGAGATTTAATGTTGATTTCATTATGAGTTGATGTAATGAAATTTACACATGTTATGCTATGGTTGTGACTGTGATAGTCAATTTATGAATTTAAGATTCGAATTATTGAATTACTAACTTGCTTGCTTACTAAGTTGCCCGGACTCATGCCTTCTTATGTTAAATTTTTTTAGTTGACAGGACAGGTAAAGAATCCCAACTATGGATTGGGACTGGTTATCCAGACTCAAAGACATTTTATTATGATATGGTAAATTCAGATTGGAATCCCTTCATGTTATATTTTTGTAAATTAAAAGTTTAATTAAATTTCTGCAATAAGATTAGAATGATGTATATCGTATCATAGTGATGTAATTATAATTGTAGCTGTGTAATTGCCACCTTGATCAATTCCTGTCTTGGGCTTGTAGTTGTGGGTGTATGGGTGAGTTTTAATAATTTTTTCTATGTTATATAGATAAATAGAATTGTATTATTATGTGATGTATGATTGTATAGGAGAAATGCCTTATATTTCAGGGGAGACTCTGCCAGATTTTTGGTAAGATTTTTCTCTAGAATCTAAGATGGCAGCATCCCACATTGGTCCTAGGGTGACATGCATTAGACATAATTGACCTAGATGTTCAAAACACATAGGGTGTGGGGAGTGGGGCATTATAGGTGGTATCAGAGCTTGGTTAGGTATTTTATAGGATAAGCCCAAGTTATGATAACAATGGTTGTTAGATGGAGATAAGAAGTGGCATACCAAGAATATATAAAAATAATTGTGTTAGAATAATAAGAAGGTGTGAGAATGGAAAGAGAGGACATTTAAATGATAATTGGGAGGTGAAATGGTCATGTATAGGTAATGTATATAGTCGTTGTGACTTGATATGATTATATATGGATGATATCCATAGGAAATGACTATGATAGTGCTATGATAGCACAATTATGATTGAAATGAATATTGATGTTAATGATATATTTACTATAATCAAAGTGGTGCAGCAAAAACGTGGTAGTGTTCATATGTGCATTATATGGGAAGGTTAATGTATTATTCTTTACAATATATTTGACATGGAATGTTTAAATGTCATGTTACATAGTGTGTTTTGAATAAATGAAATTGTGAAATTTCATGTATAGGTATTAGAAACTGAAATTGAGTTCAGTTGTTTGTTTGTTTGCTTGTAGTGGAATCATTGGATTCACCAAAATAAGATGTGATGTAAATTTAGTTTGTTGTTTGATTACCTTGATGGGACATGTTATGTAGTTGCATGAATTTTGTGAGTGATGTTTGATGAATTTATGATTGTAATTAATTGAAATGCTGGGACGACATTGATATGACTGATATGTTGAAGTAATGTGGTGTATTTATGTATTGATTTGATTGATTCTGTTAATTGAAATATTATTGATATGGCATTGCTTTGCCATAACTAATTGTTAAACAGGATGACATGTTTATATGTATGATTGAATAATTTTGCTTGTAAATATGTTGATTTGAATAAAGTGGCATGTGTGCCATGATTGAGAATGATGACATACCCATGTACTGTTGAATGGTTTGCTATGCTCATTGTGATTGATCTATTTGTTGTATGTGCAATGAATGAGAATGTTAAAATTTTAAATTGAGTTGTTTTGATTTCCCCCCAGATTTGGTTAATGCATTGGGATGATGCATTCACACATGAAATGTTCATTTATATATAAATGTGTATTATATGACATAATGCATATGATGTTTAGGGGATGAGGTGGTTGAAGGAGTAGTGTGATAATGTGATGTTGGCTTGGTGTGGCCAGGATATGATATGGAGGCCTCTATGACGTGGATTTGTGTGATGTGATGGCCCGTGGGGTCGATGTGGTTCTGCCATGTGGTATGGTGTGGCTTGTATGGCCAAGAAGGTGGTTGTGTGAGCAACCGACGTGGCTGGGCATTGCTTGGTGATCAGGAGGTGGTTGTGTGGGTAGCCAGCATTACTTGATGATTGGTCTGGATGGCTTAATTGGTGTAAATGATATTATGGGAGATTCCTGTTAAGGATGCCCTAGGGCCAAAGAGGACAATACCTTCCGCTGATGTTACCGAGGAGGCGCCTTGACAGTGGTGTGTGCCCTGTTTGAGGATAAGACCTTGAGGTCAATGGGGAAGTTCCTAGTAAGGATGCCCTAGGGCCAAAGAGGACAATACCGTCCACTGCATACTCTGCTATTACTGGGGAGGCACATTGACAGTGGTGTGTGCCCTGTTTGAGGACTAAACCTTGAGGTCAATGGAGAGGTTCTCAGTAAGGATGCCCTAGGGCCAAAGAGGACAATACCTTCCATTATGTACTCTGATGTTACTGAGGAGGTGCCTTGATAGTGGTGTGTGTCCTGTTTGAGGACAAAACTTTGAGGTCGATGGGGAGGTTCCTGGTAAGGATGCCTTAGGGCCAAGAGGACAATACCTTCCACTACGTACTCTGATGTTATTGGGGAGGCACCTTGACAATGGTGTTTACCCGGTTCATGAACAAAACCTTAAGGTCGACGAGAAGGTTCCTAGTAAGGATGCCCTAGGCCCAAAGAGGACAATACCTTCCACTATGTACTCTGATGTTACTAGGGAGGCACCTTTTATGGGACGAAACTGTGCAGCTCGATGGGGAGGTTCCCTGTTAAGGATGCCCTAAGGGCCAGGGGATGAGGTGGTTGGAGGTGCATTGTGATAATGTGATGTTGGCCTGGTGTGGCCAGGATATGATTTGGAGGCTTGTATGACTTGGATTTGTGTGATGTGATGGCCTGTGGGGCCAATGTGGTTCTGCCATGTGGCATGGTTGGCCTGTATGGCCAGGAAGGTGGTTGTGTGGGCAGCCAGCATGGCTCGACATTACTTAATGATTGGCCTGCATGGCTTAATTGATGTTGATGGTATTACGAGAGGTTCCTGGTAAGGATGCCCAAGGGCCAAAAAGGACAATACCTTCTGCTGCGTACTCTGATGTTACCGGGGAGGCGGCTTTTATGGAACAAAACTGTGTGGCTCGATGTGGAGCTTCCTTATAAGGATGCCCTATGGGCCAAAGCAGACAATACCTCGACTAGAGCCCGGGTTGTTACAAATCATAGGTGGCTACAATATTAGCTGCTCTCCTAGGTGATATCCACAGGTAGCATGGGTTTGCCTAGTGATATCTTCATTCATGTGGCAGGTGGTAGGGTGATGGCGCCTTCGGTATCAACTACAGTTGTAGGTGGCTGAGGTATTGGCTATTGTTGTCCATGAAGTGCACTTCTATTAGAGACACCCATTGGTGGTATTTGGCGATGGTTATAATGCCACTATGGTGGAGGCGGTAGGCGTGGGCAACTGCGATATTTGATTACAACCTGCGTTTTCTTTGTTGCACTTTGTATTTCCATGAGCCTTGATATTTTTGTGTATGTTTTATTATGATTTGGTTAATCATCAAATTATAGATTATCTATTACGTTTATCAAGTTGGTCATTCACAACTTATAATTAATATAATAGACATTTGTTTCTCATTTTACACCTTTTGGAAAAAAATAGAAAATGAGGAAAATGTTTCATCCTTACTTGAAAGAAATAATACCCAAATAAATATGGAAAAGTCATCAATAATAACAAATGCATATTTCTTCCTTCCAAGACTAAGCATACTAGATGGCCCAAAGAAATCTATATGTAATAGCTCAAGAGGTCTAAAAGATGATACACAATTTTTGGGCTCAAAAGTTCCTTTCGTTGTTTATATTGATCCAAGCTTCCTTTACTTATCTTGATTTTAATGATGAATATGATTAAACAACTAAGTTTGGATGACGAGCAAAATTTTGTGAGTGAATGGTTAAGGTACTACCTATTAGTTTTCCTAAGTGTGCAGTAGTAAGTATATATAATATATCAAGGAAATAACTTTAGTTAAGTGGATAGGGCACACATAGATCATATTAGAGACAAGATCTACCAAAAATAGGAACAAAACGTAAATGCTCAAAGGTCTAATAACCTTGAAGATAGAAGAAAATTCAGATGACATGAGGAACAAATTCAAGAAGTTCAGTGTGTCGAAAAGATGAAGACTATTGACACAAGAACCTTGTCTGAAAATGCTTCAGACGTAAGTTCCAAGCTTCCAAGCCTATATTACAGTTCAAGGATATGTCCGACATCATCCAAGATCCCCATATTCACTTTGGACATATTCTTAGACAACTGCCAAAGTATATAAGAAGATATGCCTGAAGCAAAGCTCTAAACTATGCTTTAGACAATTAACATGACGCTTCAAATGCAACAAAACCAAATTCGGATGTTGTGAATGCAAGCTTCATACATGTTGATATTGAATTTTGGATGTTGCCAAGCTAATCAGAAGCACTAAAGTTTAGCATGTGGCTAAGCAATTCATGCAACTTCAATTGTTGTGAAAAACTTATTTCAGACATTGTGAAGCACTTTAGACGAAGCCAGTTTATGTCTGTCATAAGAAGCTTAAGTTGCATAACTTTAGACATTGCGAAGTTACTACTTCAAATAGTTCAAAACTATGAATGACTCCAACAGTGCAAATTTTTGACAAAGTGTTCTCTCCCTTTACAAACATGTTTATTTTAGACAAACATTCCATCGAATTCAATGCTCAACACCAACCTTAATGGGAAGATTTGAAAGTGAGTGTAAGATGAGTAAACAAGGATGTTCCAAAAGTTAGAGATTTTACAGAAAGAATTTACTGAGCATTTACACAAGCAAAAGCTTTCTTCCAAAAGCTTTCTTCCAAAAGCTTTCAACTTCTTTACACAACACTCCAAATGGAATTCAAATAACATTCTTCCATGACATTCTCCGAAGTCTAAAACTTTTATTTCTATTGTCTTGTATTTATTTCTGCAATCAATTCGTTGTATAAATTAGCCTGTGTAAGAGGTATTTAATTATACAATCTTCGCTTGTTATTGGAAAAACAAGTAAGGACCTTGCGTAACACCTGTGGTTTTGAAATTTGGGAAAAGTTTTTCACATTTTAATAAAATGAGGAATTAAGGTGATACATGGTGTTTTATAAAGAAATTTGTTGTGAAAAACTTAATTGAATGAAGAGAATGACTTCATTAGTAGTTTTGAGTAAAATTGTCCCACGTAGTGATTTTGAGAAAAGTAATGTATATGACTTGAATGACTAGTGTAGCATGATTATTATGTATAATGTGATTTGTATGAGATATTGAACTGAAATTTTGAGATAATTTGGGAATTTTGAACTATTAAGTTGAAGGTTATGTGAAAAGAACTTGGTAGGTGAATTTGAGTAAAAGCATGTATTTGAGCTATACAAAGGATCTAAACTAGTTATCATATGTATTGTAATGTGTGTGAAGCATCAATTTGAGTATTGGATGCAACTTGGAATGAAAATGACATATGGAGCTACTTATAATAGAAAATTTGATTAAAAAGAACTTAATAGGTGATTTTTGGCAATTGACCTCAAATGAGGTAGAAAATAGTATGAACATGTCCCATTTAATTTATATGATATGTGTAAGGTGATGTTTATGATGTTAAAGTATTTTATGGGAAATGAGGCTATTAATGATTTTGTTTAAGTACAATTTCAGAAATTGAATAGCTTATTGCAATGGACAAGTTATTATTTGGATTTGGAGTGAGAATTAATTTATTAAATGCGTTTTTGAGGATAATTATGCATGAAATTAATAAAAAATGAAATGATTAAAATTTTAGTGATCATAGATGAGAGAAAAGTGGAAATTTTGGAAGAAAACTAAAGGGGCACAAGTGTGTATTATAAAAATGTTGAATTTGAAAAAGAGGTCATTGTGATTGATTTTTGACATGGATAATGGACTATTTTCAAAAAGTTTTCAACATAAACATTGTAGATCATGGAATTATCTATCAAGTTGAAGAAAATCACTCAATTCTGATATTATATGAGGAATTTATGACTAATATACCGAAGTTGTTCCAAATGACAAAAAAAATAATGAGATGAATGAGATAGGTCAAATTTATTGAAAATTTTGACATATTTCTTGGATGATTTGGAATAGTTTGTTAACGTAAAAGTTGTATCCTTTGAATCTAGCTTTCTAATTCCTTATAAATTATGTCATTTTGACATTGTATGCAAAATTTATGATCAAATTACTAGCAATGTATTGGGGCAGTAGGTTAGCATTGCAACACAGGAACTCAATGTCACGACAAAGAGAGGCAATGTCGTGACACAGGTTTCTATGTCATGAAACTAGGCATTTAGCAAAGTCTGTGTCATGAAACAGGTTTTCTATGTTGCAACACTAGCTCTGTGGCATGCCAAAGCACCAGAAAATTTGATCTTTTTAAGCCTTAAACCTGTTCTATTTTTCATTTTCCATTCCATTCTTCTTACCTAGTTCTCATGTCCCTAGACCTCATTTAGCTAAATCCTTTACTTGATTAGCTAGGGAACATGATGATTCAGATGAAATCACTCAAGCATCCTTCTAGCTTGGGTTTTTGATGTTTTCACAATGAGCAGCGGAAGAAGAGCCGATTTTCTTCAAATGGAAGAGGCCAATGGAAGCATGGAGCTTGGATCTTCATCTATGGGTGTTAGCCATGCTTAATTCATAGTGTAAGTTTGTTTTCCCCATCTGAATTTAGATTTTGGCTAAACTAGGGTTTTGTAAAATTGTAGAATTTGGAAGAAAATGATGAAATTGATGTTGAAATTATGGGAAACTTGTTATATACATACTCAATGAGGTATTGGTAATGATTTGGCATAAGAAATCATGATTTTAGCCAAGCTAGGGTTTTTGTGAATAGTAAAAATTAGGGAATTTCATGAATTTTGTGAAATTATCATGGGAGAAAGGTTTAAGACATAAACTAAACTATTTTAGGATTTGTTTTGGTTGTTTAGGAATGAAAAATCTGATTTTTGGACAAAGACCCGAATTGGGTTAAAAAGAATTTTGACTATAAAGTGTCCAAGTGACAAATTGGGCAAGTTGAAGACTTAAAATTTAAATGACATATTATAAATAGTAAAAATATGTTGAGCGCATTGATTTTTATGGTATATTGATAAGAATGCAATCATGCATTTGGAAAGTAGATAGGAGTAATAATAAATTAGTTTAAGTTATGGTTTTAAATGAGTAGGATTGTTGCCCTATACAAGGTGATCTGAAAAGGGTGAAAAGGTGTAGAGTTGGAGGAATAGTTGGGAGCTAGGAACCTGAGGTAAGTAGGCATTTGTTTTCATTTGATGGCTAGAGATAATGTATATCCCATTTATTTAAAAGTTAGGCATGTTTGTTAAATGTATGGGGTTAGGCATGTAAGTTTTGGTTGGGGATAGTGGATATCCTATGTTTGATTAAAATTGATGCTTGGTTTAGTATGGTTAATGTGAAGGATAGATAAGATCCCTTCATTGTATATTTAATTTGAAGATTGGTTCAACATAAGCTTGATGGATTGGATGGAAATAACATGAAAATTCTTTATTTCATAATATTGATGAACATATATACATTTGTGATTATTTATAAGGATGAATATTGATTATTTGATATGAAATATACTAATTCTGGATTAATTATTATTTATGACATTTGTCTACATATTGAGTTGCCCGGACTCATGCCTTCTTTTTATATTTTTAGTTGACAGGCCAAGCGAAGAATTTCAACTATGGGTTGGAACTGGTGACCAAGATTGAAGACTCATTCATTATGATATTATGAATTGTGTAAATATAAATTTTAATATGTATTTATAGTTAGCTGATTGTATTTAATAGATTTCAATTGATGTATAATAGATGGAAATGGCATGTCATATTAATTTTGTAGATGAATTACATGTAGTTTAGTGAGTATATTGCCATCATGACTCAACCCAAATCTTGGGTTGTGGGTATGTGGATGGTTATCTTTGGAATTATTGTATTAAATTTTATTTGATAAATGTTTGTACAGGTTGAACCCCAATAATTTAGGGGATATTCTGTCTATTTTTTTTATAGAAATTAGTCAAGTTCCAAAATGGAACTCGAGCACCCCCACCCTAAAAGTAGGAAAATTTAGGTGAAAAACAGTCAAACATTGCACCTCGGAAGGTAGGGTGTGACACCTTATTGATAATAAAGTTGATCAAAGCAAGTAGAGAGACTTGCTAGGTGATTTGTAAAATTTTGTTGGTGAGCTTTGAAAAGCAATGGGCGTATAAGTTTGTTGGTGAGCTTTGAAAAGCAATGGGCGTATAAGTTTGTTGGTGAGCTTAGAAATGAATGGTTGTAAAGTTTATTGGTGAACTTGTAAAACCAACAGGTGTTTAGTAGAGCCTAAGTGCAGTAGGAGAAGCTGACTCAGAGAGCGGCGTAGGTGCTGTGTTTGGGCCGAACCACTATCAAAATCCCTATGTTTTGTGCTATATAATTATTTTTATTCTTTCT